>CAUYQU010053637.1:0-10303 GCA_963574635.1 Cheracebus regulus
GTTGGTGATGAAGTTTTTTCTGTTTCTTAGTTTTCCTTCGGGGGGCGCCCCTTCCCCACAGAGCTGGGCCTTCCCGGGTTCAGCTGTGCTTGTTCTCAGTCCTCAGCGCTTCCAATTGCTCTTCTCCTTGTGGGGATGGGACCAGCGGAGCCCGACAGGGCACCCAGTCCCGTGTACTCCGCACCGAGAAGCACTGTGCCGGGGCGTCAGCAAAACAGTCGCGCCGGCCAAAAGAGTCGCGTTGGCGACCCGTGTGGCTCCTCTGCCAGGAATCTCCCGGTCTGTGGGCAACAAAAATTCGTCAGAAAGTGCGGCGTACACTCGTTCTCTGCGCTTTCACTGGGAGCTACAATCCTGAGCTGTTGCTAATCAGCCATCTTGGATCTCTCTCCGAGAAGTAATGTTCTTCAACAAATTGAAAGAAATTTTAGATGTAATTGAACCATCAGAATTGGGAAGATCATGGAGCTATTCTTCTGGCAGTTATAAAATCTGATTATTTTTGTCTGATCTCTAACTATATCTTAGAAAAATCAAAGGCAGGGGATTAATTCAATCCTATTTTGTAAGGATACTAGCAGTCCTTTCATAGGCCAAAAATGAAGAGATTGCTACATATCAAGTCTGTGGAGGCTGGGCTTGGTGGCTCATGCCTGTACTCCCAGTACTTTGGGAGGCCGAGGTGGGTGGATTGCTTGAGGTCAGGAGTTCAAGACCAGCCTGGCCTTCATGGTGAAACCCCCATCTCTACAAAAAAAAAAAAAAAAAAAAAAAAAATAAAAAAAGAGATATATAATGTGGGTGTGGTGGCACAGGCTTGTAATCCCAGATACTTGTGAGGTTGAGGCATGAAAATCACTTGAACCCCAGAGGTGAAGTTTGCGGTGAGCCAATATTGCACTATTGCACTCCATCTGGGCAACAGAGTGAGACTCTGTCTCCAAAAGAAAAAAAAAAGTCCATGGGTAATCAGTACAGTGACAATGTGATATTGGTGAAAACAACAGGCAAATAGTTCAGTAAAACAGCATGCACAGCCCAAAAACAGATCCACAAGTATAGTCAAATGATCTTTGTTGAAGGAACAAGCCAGCCTGGGCAACGAAAGTGAGACCTCATTTTTAAACAAATAAATAGAATTCTAATTTATATATGTTTTGTGCCTGTCTTTCTCACTCAGCCTAATGATTCTGAGATTCCTCCATGTTGTTGCACATACAAGTAGTTTACATTCCTTCTTACTCCCCTTGTTTGTACATGCCACAGTTTGTTTCTCTATTCATCTGTTAATGGACTTTTGTGTTACTTCGTTTGTGACTCACAAAGAAATCTGTTATGAACATCAGTGTGCAAGTATCTGTGTGGACATACGTTTTGGTGAGCAACTGGTTCACAGAGAAAAACTACAAATAAACACAAGTTTTAAAGGACAAAGTTTGAAACACAATCTTATTATTTATTTATTTTAGACAGGGTCTCACTCTGTTGTCTAGGGTGAGGGCAGCGGCAGCATCACAACTCACTGCAGCCTCAACCTACTAGGCTCAAGCAATTTTCCCAACTCAGCCTCCCAAATAGCTGAAACTACAGTTGCATGTCACTACTCTTGGCTAATTTTTGTATCTTTTGAAGAGACAGAGTTTTACCATGTTGCCCAGGATGGTCTCAAACTCCTGGGTAGCTCCTAAAAGTGCTGGGATTATGGCATGAGCCACCATGCTCGACCCTGTGCTAATTTTCTAA
The DNA here is from genome assembly GCA_963574635.1 of Cheracebus regulus. NCBI lineage: Eukaryota > Metazoa > Chordata > Mammalia > Primates > Pitheciidae > Cheracebus > Cheracebus regulus. The sequence goes on from CAUYQU010053637.1 coordinate 1,744, forward strand.
ATTTTTTCTAATGTGGCTTTTTCACATGTTGTATGTGATTCACTTCCTTTTCATCTTGCCTTGTTTTCCTTTCAGGATCTTTATATGGGGCTTGAATATAATTCTTTTCTGTTGTTTATCTTTATATGATATGTGTCTTCCTGTATTGTTAATCAAAGAAGTATTTTTCTATTTAGTATTTCTGTAAGGGATGGAAATAAGCCAGAATAGCTACCTTAACGCCACTGCTGGTGGCTCCTCCTCTGTGGTTACCACCAAAAATGTGGCCTCACCATAAAGCCATTTCCACAATTTTGAGATTTGCTTCCCCAGGACCCATTCCACCAGCAGCTGAAACTTTTTCTTTCTCTCACTCTCCGTTTCTGCTCCTAAGTGCTCTCTAATTTTCTGCTCTGCTCTAGGCAGCCTTTCCCATAAAATATGTTTCTGTGCAATTTAAATGAGTTTTTCTTGGACACTTTTGAGTTCCTTAAATGAGGCTGCCTCAGGACTTGCTGATCTCCTACAGCCCCTTAGAGAGTACTCATGGACTTTTGGTGCTCATCCACAGATTGGATCCTCCTTCCAACTCACTGATACTTTCATTCACATCTGCTGTCCAAGGATTCTACTCAGACACATTTCTTCTCTTTGATGACTCAAGAGTTTGGGGTCAAGGAGGGGCTAGGCACAATGGCTCATGCATGCAATCCCAACACATGGAGGCAAGGAGATCACATGAGGCCAGAAGTTTGAGACCAGCCTTGTGGGGGTTCAGTCAGGACAGTGAGAGAGATTGTAAAATTATAATAGTCACAAACCTTCTTGAAAGGCTGGAAGGTTTTTGCAAAACTCTTGGGAAGGAGGTTATGGCTGAAGGTAGCCTAATCCCCTTTCCTTGTGCAAATAACATAGAATAGATACAAAGGGAGTTTATCTGAATAATTTGTTTATTCATGTGGTCCTAAAACAAACCTTTAATCTACCACAAGCCGAATGGCTCTCTTCGTAGGAGGGTGACCAGGTTTATCACCTGTAAATGGTGTTTGCTTTAGGCCTTGGAACCTGACCTTTAATCATTATCCACAAGTGTGCTGACTCAGAGCCTCTGTTGTTAAATCTATACTGAATAAATGCCTGGAGGGCTAGCTGGTCGGGGCTGTGGCTGGTAGCTCTTTACAGCACTCTCCTCAAGTGTCTGTGAGTGGCCACGGACACCCCCTAGCCCACTTTTTCACTGTATTCTGTTTCTGAGTGACTTTGTTCATCCATCACTAGGTCAGGGTCTGTGGGTTGAACCCCAACACAGCCTGGCTAACATGGTGAAACCTCCTCTCTATAAAAAAATAAAATACAAAAATTAGCTGGGCGTCATGGCGCACACCTGTAATCTCAGCTATTCAGGAGGCTGTGGCAGGAGAATCGCTTGAACCCGGGAGGTGGTGGTTACAGTGAGCCAAGATCACACCATTGCACTCTAGCCTGGTCAACAGAGTGAGAGTCCATTTAAAATAAAAATAAAAGAGTCTGGGGGGAATTTCTGTGTTCCAAGTTTCTCTGGACATCAGAATTCCTCTGTCACTTCCATCCACTACTTCTACATAGATTTACATAGACTTTAAATCTAAGTGAGTTATATAGGATCCTGCTTTTTTGAGGCTATTTAGCTCTACCCGTCGGTGTTCTACATTTCATAGAGGTTTCTTTGCTTCCAGTTGTATTGAAGTGTCTTTTTTCTTCTGCCCTCCTAGTTACCCTCTCTCTTGTATGAGGGCATTTGGAGAAATTCGGAAACTCCTCTGCCATCATAATCTTGGTGTTTCTAGAGGTCTTTTATAAAATCTTAAGAAAAGTGGCTAAGGGAGACCTTCCAATGTCCAGAGACCTGAGTTACAAAATGAGTCATCACCTGGACTGCACTGCTGACAACAAATTTATCTTCACCCTGAAAATGTGGTACCTTATTTAAGGACCTGGCTACTCTCCACAATTATCCTGTTATTGGGGTTCAGAAGCCAGTAACCTAAAACATGACTGTTTGACATGCTGAACTGGAGAAGCCTCAAGATCTCTCTGACCTGCCCCCCTAGCCACTGTGGCCCCCACTGTCTCTCCCAAAGCCTTTATCTGAGATCCAGACCCACCACTTTTTCTTCCCCTCCACATAAAACCAGTGAGGTAACTACCTGAACAGACCCTTTCATAGGATAATGTACAAGTGAATCTCTGTTCCCAGATCCATTCATTCTCCCTAGTAATTTTGTCAACAGAATTCCTCCTCTTCTCTGCCCTCCCATAACTTGTTTGCCAGGATGATATATAAGCTTCTGCATCCCATTAGGGGATGGAAAATCACTGTGATTCTTCCCATTACCTGTATTAAATACATTTGTATGCCTTTTCTCCTATGAATATGCATATTGCCAGTGATTTTTTTTTTCAGGAATCCTTCAGAGGGCCAAGGGAAACTTACACTTTGGCTGCCCTACTATGTCAAACTATAATTTTCAAAGCATTGAAAATATGACTGATCAAAGAGGCCAGGCCCAGTGACTCACGCCTGCAATTCCAGTACTTTGAGAGGTCAAGGCAGGAGGATCTCTTTAGCCCAGGAGTTTGAGATCTGGACAACATGACAAAACCCCATCCCTACCAAAAAAAAAAAAATTAGGCAGATATGGTGGTGTGCACCTGTAGTCCCAGCCACTCAGGAGGTTGAGAAGGGACGATCACTTGAGCCTAGGAGGTCAAGGCTGCAGTGAGCCATGATTGTGCAACTGCACTCCAGCCTGGGCAACAGAGCAAGACCCTGTCTCCAAAAGTATATATATAATATGAAAAGATGACAAAGGCTTATTTAACTCATTAATGAGGAGTGAAGACAAGAGATGGTAAAGCCAGTTCCAAGAGGATTCTAGTAGCAAGGGCTTAAGTAATCCATCAGGAATGGCATTTCAAAAATTTATAAATAAAAATTTCTGGGTTGTATATGAAACTGATTACTGACCCACAAGATAATACAATATAATTTGGGGGTTATCTTTGCTGCCAGACAAAATCTACAAGTTAACATGTAAATTCAAAAAGAAGATTTTTATCAACTAGTAAAGGGTACTAAAGAATTAAATAATCCTGGGCAAGACACAGCGGCTCACTCGTATAATCCTAGCAAATGGGAGACTGAGGCAGGAGGATTGTTCAAGCCCAGGAGTTCAAGACCACCCTGGGCAACAAAGCAAGACCCTTTAAAAATTTAGCCAGAGGCCAGGTGCAGTGGTTCACGCCTGTAATCCCAACACTTTGGGAGGCTGAGGCGGGCGGATCACAAGGTCAAGACATCAAAACTATCCTGGCCAACATCATGAAACCCCATCTCTACTAAAAAATACAAAAATTAGCTGGGTGTGGTGGCATGTGCCTGTAGTCCCAGCTACTAGGGAGGCTGAGGCAGGAGAATTGCTTGAACCCAGGAGGCAGAGACTGCAGTGAGCTGGGATTGCACCACTGTACTCCAACCTGGCATCTGGTGACAGAGCAAGACCCTGTCTCAAAAAAAAAAAAAAAAAATTTAGCCAGCATGATGGTGTGTGCCTGTGGTCCCAGCTACTCAGCAGGCTGAGGCAGAAGGATCACTTGAGCCCAGGAGTCTAAGGCTGTAGTGAGCTATAATTACACTACTTCACTCTAGCCTGGGTGACAGAGTGAGAGACCCCATCTCTAAAAAAAAAAAAAAAAAAAAAAAAAAAAAAAAAAAAACAAAGAATGAAATTATAATCCTCAAATGAGCTTATTAAGCAAAACATATGACACGTTGTACTATTTATTTGATTTCCAAGTTTTAGATTATTTTTCTTAACAATGCCTGGTGAAATTATCAGTCTGTATTATCAGAGTTTAGCTGCATGAACATCACTCTTTTCACGCCTGTAATCTCAGCACTTTGGGAGGCTGAGGTGGGCAGATCATGAGGTCAGCAGATCGAGACCATCCTGGCCAACATGGTGAAACCCCGACTCTACTAAAAATACAAAAAGATTAGCTGGGTGTGGTGGCACGTGCCTGCAATCCCAGCTACTTGGGAGGCTGAGGCAGGAGAATAGCTTGAACTCAGGAGGCGGAGATTTCAGGGAACTAAGATCACAATACTGCACTCCAGCCTGGTGACAGAGCAAGATTCCATCTAAAAAAATAAAAGAAAGAAAGAAAAAAAAGAAAATCACTCTTTCAACCAAGTAGAATTATCTTCTACCCTTACTATGTCTGGGAATAATCCTGAAAGAAATTATTGCATATGGGTAACATTATATATAATGCAAAAATATTTTGAATCTTTTCAACTTTTTATACTTTTCTGTTGTCTACTAAAAAGTTCCCAATTTGTTTTTATTTTGTTTTTTTTCCACCTCTATTGAGATTTAATCAACAAATAAAGTTGTATATATTTAAGGTGTACAATGTGATTTTTCATATAAGTATGCAATCAAGCTAATGAATATATTCATCATCTCTCATAGTTACCTTTTTTTGTGTGTATAGTGAGAACATTTAAAATTTACTCACAACAAACTTCAAGCGTACACATGGTATTATTAACTATAGTCACCATGCTATCCATTAGGTGTCCTTAACTTATTTATGCTGCATAACTGAAATTTTGTACACTTTAATCAATATCTTCCCTTTTTCCCGACCCTTGAGCTTCTGGCAATCACCATTCTATCTACTGTCTGTTTCTATGATTTTCACATTTTTATATTCCACATATAAGTGGGATCATACAATATTTGTCTTGTGTCTGACCTATCTCAAGGTTGAAATGAAGGAAAAAATGTTATGGGCAGCCAGAGAGAAAGGTCAGGTTACCCACAAAGGGAAGCCCATCAGACTAATAGCGAATCTCTTGGCAGAAACCCTAGGAGCCAGAAGAGAGTGGGGGCCAATATTCAATATTCTTAAAGAAAAGAATTTTCAACCCAGAATTTCACATCCAGCCAAGCTAAACTTTATAAGCAAAGGAGAAATAAAATCCTTTACAGACAAGCAAATGCTAAGAGATTTTGTCACCACCAAGCCTGCCTTACAAGAACTCCTGAAGGAAGCACTAAACATGGACAGGAACAACCAGTATCAGCCACTGCAAAATTATACCAAATTGTAAAGACCATTGACTCTATGAAGAAATTGCATCAACTAATGGGCAAAATAACCAGGTAGCAACATAATGACAGGATCAAATTCACACATAACAATATTAACCTTAAATGTAAATGGATTAAATACCCCAATTAAAAGAAACAAACTGGCAAACTGGATAAAGAGGCAAGACCCATCAGTGTGCTGTATTCAGGTGAACCATCTTACATGCAAAGACATACATAGGCTCAAAATAAAGGGATGGAGGAAGACTTACAAGAAAATAGAAAGAAAAAAAAAGCAGGGGTTGCACTCCTAGTCTCTAATAAAACAGACTTTAAACCAACAAATATCAAAAGAGACAAAGAAGGCATTACATAATGGTAAAGGGATCAATGCAACAAGAAGAGCTAACGATCCTAAATATATATGTACCCAATACAGGGGCACCCAGATTTATAAAGCACGTTCTTAGAGATCTGCAAAGAGACTTAGACTCCCACATATTAATACTGAGAGACTTTAACAACCCACTGTCAATTAGACAGATAAATGAGACAGAAAATCAACAAGAATATCCAGGTCTTGAACTCAACTCTGGACCAAGGAGAACTAATAGAGACATCTACAGAACTCTCCACCCCAAATCAAAAGAATACACATCCTTCTCAGCACCACATTGTACTTATTCTAAAATTGACCACATAATTGGAAGAAAAACACTCTTCAGTAAGTGCAAAAGAATGGAAATCATAAAAAAACAGTATCTCAGACCACAACACAATCAAATTAGAACACAGAATTAAGACACTCAATGAAAACTGCACAACTACATGGAAACTGAACAACCTGCTCCCGAGTGACTACTGGGTAAATAAAGAAATAAAGATGTTCTTTAAAACCAATGAGAACAAAGACACAGTGTACTAGAATCTCTGCAACACATTTAAAGCAATGTGTAGAGGGAAATTTATAGCACCAAACGCCACAAGAGAAAGCAGGAAAGATCTAAAATCAACACCCTAACATCACAATTAAAAGAATTAGAGAAGCAAGAGCAAACAAAAAAAGCTAGCAGAAGACAAGGAATAACTAAGATCAGAGCAGAATGGAAGGAGATAGAGACACAGAAAACCATTCAAAAAATCAGTGAATCCAGGAGTTGATTTTTTGAAAAGATCAACAAAATAGACAGATAGCCAGACTAATAAAGAAGAAAAGAGAAGAATCAAAAAGACACAATAAAAACTGATAAAGGGGATATCACCACTGTTCCCACAGGAATACAAACTACCATCAAAGAATACTATAAACACCTCTCTGCAAATAAACTAGAAAATCTAGAAGAAACTGATAAATTTCTGGACACATACACCCTCCCAAGACTGAACGGAGAAGAAGTCAAATCCCTGAATAGACTAATAACAAGTTCTGAAATTGAGGCAGCAATTGATAGCCTATCAACCAAAAAAAACCCAGGACCAGACAGATTCACAGCCGAATTCTACCAATTACAATGAGGAGCTGGTACCATTCCTTCTGAAACTATTCCAAACAGTAGAAAAAGAGGGACTCTTCCCTAACTCATTTTATGAGGCCAGCAGCATTCTGATGTCAAAACCTGGCAGAGACACACACACAAAAAGAAAATTTCAGGCCAATATCCCCAATGAACACTGATGCAAAAATCCTCAATATAATACTGACAAACTGAATCCAGCAGCATATCAAAAAGCTCCACCATGATCAATTTGGCTTCATCCCTGGGGTGCAAAGCTAGTTCAACATTCACAAATCCATCAACAAAATCCATAACATAAATAGAACCAATGACAAAAAACACATGATTATCTCAATACATGCAGAGAAGGCCTTTGACAAAATTCAATAGTCCTTTATGCTAAAAACTCTCAATAAACTGGGTATTGATGGAATGTATCTCAAAATCATAAGAACAATTTATGACAAACCCACAGCCAATATCAGACTGAATGGGCAAAAACTCGAAGCATTCCCTTTGAAAACCTGCACAAGACAAGGATGCCCTCTCTCACCACTCCTATTCAACATAGCATTGGAAGTTCTGGCCAGGGCAATCAGGCAAGAGAAAGAAATAAAGGGTATTCAATTAGAAAAAGAGGAAGTCAAATTGTCTCTGTTTGCAAACGACATGATTATATATTTAGAAAACCCCACATCTCAGCCCAAAATCTCCTTAAGCTGATAAGCAACTTCAGCAAAGTCTCAGGATACAAAATCAATGTGCAAAAATCACAAGCATTCCTATACACCAATAACAGACAGAGGGCCAAATCGTGAGTGAACTCTCATTCACAGTTGCTACAAAGAGAATAAAATACCTAGAAATACAACTTACAAAGGATATAGAAGACCTCTTCAAGAAGGACTACAAACCACTGTTCAAGGAAATAAGAGAGGATACAAATGGAAAAACATTCCATGCTGGTGGATAGGAAGAATCAATATTGTGAAAATTACCATACTGCCCAAAGTAATTTATAGATTCAATGCTATCCCCTTCAAGCTACCACTGACTTTCTTCACAGAATTGGAAAAAACTACTTTAAAGTTCATGTGGAGCCAAAAAAGAGCCCACATAGGCAAGACAATCCTAAGCAAAAAGAACAAAGCTGGAGGCATTATGCTACCTGACTTCAAACTATGCAAAGTATACTATGTAACAAAAACAGCATGGTACTGGTACCAAAACAGATATATAGACCAATGGAACAGAGGCCTCAGAAATAACACCACTTATCTACAACCATCTGATCTTTGAGAAATTTGACAAAAACAAGCAATGGGGAAAGGACTCCCTGTTTAACAAATGGTGTTGGGAAAACTGGCTAGCCATGTGCAGAAAGCTGAAACTGGATCCTTTTCTTACACCTTCTACAAAAATTAACTCAAAATGGATTAAAGACATAAACATAAGACTTGGAACCTTAAAAACCCCAGAAGAAAACCTAGGCAATACCATTCAGGACACAGGCATGGGCGAAGACTTCATGACCAAAACACCAAAAGCAATGGTAACAAAAGCCAAAATTGACACATGGGATCTAATTAAACTAAAGAGCTTTGGCACAGCAAAAAAAGGAACGAAGGGAGGGAGGGCGGAAGGAAGGAAGGAGGGAGGGAGGGAAGGAAGGAGGGAGGGAGGGAAAGAAAGAAGAAAGAAAAAAGGAAGGAAGGAAGGAAGGAAAAACAAGGAAAGAAAAAGAAGAAAGAAAAAAGAAGAAAGAAAGAAATAAAGAAAAGAGAAGAGAAAAGAGAAGAGAAGAGAAGAAGAGAAGAGAAGAGAAGAGAAGAGAAGAGAAGAGAAGAAAGAAAGAGAAAAAAAGAAAGAAAGAACCTATCATCAGAGTGAGCAGGAAACCTACAGCATGGGATAAACTTTTGGCAATCTATCCATCTGACAAAGGGC
>CAUYQU010053639.1:0-2500 GCA_963574635.1 Cheracebus regulus
ATGAGGAGCTGCGATCCCCTGTAGGAGGAGAGGCATTCTGATTTCGGGTGTTCTCAGCCTTTTTGCACTGATTTCTTCCCATTTTTGTGGATTTATCCACCTGTCGTCTTTGTAATTGCCGACTTTCAGATTGGGTCTCTGAGCGGACGTCCGGCTTGTTGGTGATGAAGTTTTTTCTGTTTCTTAGTTTTCCTTCCGGGGGTGCCCCTTCCCCACAGAGCCGGACCTTCCCGGGTTCAGCTGTGCTTGTTCTCAGTCCTCAGCACTTCCAATTGCTGTTTTCCTTGTGGGGATGGGACCAGCCGAGCCCGACTAAAAGGGCATCCAGTCCCGTATACTCTGCACCGAGAAGTGCGGCGCCAGCCAAAAGAGTCGCTCTGGCAACCCGTGTGGCTCCTTCGCCGCCAGGAATCTCCCAGTTTGTGGGCATCAAAAATTCATCTGCACTTGCGGCATCCACTCGCTCTCTGCGCTTTCAGTGGGAGCTACATTCCTGAGCTGTTGCTAATCGGCCATCTTGGATCTCTCTCCTGTAGTCTTTTCTTTATATGATATGTATAAATTGTACATACATACATTTGTGTTCACACATATACATATATTATCCCATGTATAGAAATGTTCTTACTGGAATCATACAGTACAGTTTGATGTACTGCTTATAACAGGATTTGAAAATTCATACTTTTAAATTTTTTTTTTAAGTTGGAATCTGTGTCGCCCAGTGCAGTGGCGCAATCTCAGCTCACTACAACCTCTGCCTCCCAGGTTCAAGTGATGCTCATGCCTCAGCTTCTTGAGAAGCTGGAATTACAAGCACACACCACCACACCTGGATAATTTTTGTATTTTTAGAAGAGACAGGGTTTCACCATGTTGGCGAGGCTGGCCTCAAACTCCTGACCTCAAGTGATCTGCCTTAGTCTCCCAAAGTGCTGGGATTACAGGTGTGGGCCGGTGCCCCTGGCACATTCAGACTTTTTTCTTAAGTTGAAATGTTCTGATGGTATCTGAGGTCCTGCTCCCTTTCCTGATGGTCCTAATCCAGTTTTTCTTAACATTTATCCTTTTCATTTTCACGCTTGCCCCAGAGTGAAAAATTCAATTAATTTAATTTCTCTATAACGAGAGAAAATAATATCAGGGAATAAGATTTCCTTGTTGATTGAGCTTTAGAGAGCTTTAAGTCACTCTTAAGATTGTTGCCTCCCAAGAACCAGTTTTTACCACCTTGGGAGCAATATTGCACCACTGAGAATGTGGACCCATGGTCCAACGCTGGCTTATCTCACATGCAGGTTAGGGTGAAAACCAAGACAGGTTGTTAACCACGACAGCTTTCTGGAGATGTGAATTTAATTAATCACTCTAAGTACTTTATATTACTCTTAAGAATATGGAAATTTTTCTACACAACCACAGTGCCATTATAACACTTAAGAATATTAACAATAATATGTTATATATGGTCCATATTCTAATTTCTTCAGTTATTTTATATAGCCCGCCTACTCCCAGTCCAGGAGCCAGTCAGGATTCATGCATGTTCTTTTTTTTTTTTTTTTTTGAGACAGAGTCTCACTCTGCTGCCCAGGCTGGAGTACAGTGACACAATCTTGGCTCACCACCACCTCCACCTCCACCTCCTGGGTTCAAGTGATTATCGTGCCTCCCAAGTAGCTGAGATTAAAGATGCAAACCACCACGCTCAGCTAATTTTTGTATTTTTAGTATATACGGGTTTTGCCATGTTGACCAGGCTGGTCTTGAACTCCTGACCTCATGTGATCCACCTGCCTCAGCCTCCCAAAGTGCTGGGATTACAGGCGTGAGCCACCGTGCCAGCCCATGTGTGTTCTTATTGTCTCTTTAGTCTCCTTTAATTTAGAAAACTCTTCTTCCTTTTTTCTCTTTTTCATGGCAATAGCTTTATTGAGTCCAGGCCAGTTTTCTTGTTTTATAGCTATGTTTCTTGTTGTATGTATCTTTCTTTAAGTGAGAAACAGCATGTTGCAAAATGAAATACTTTTTTAATAGGAGAAAATGTTTTCAAATTGTATGTGTGAGGGTGGGGTAGAGAACTAGAAGAATACATAGTAAACTTTTAATAGTAATTTTGTAGTGATTATTATAGGGGTCTTTGGCTTTTTGTGTTATTTTTTAAGTCTTAATTTTGGGTATGGGGCATCTAATGATTATCAACCTGATACATATTTCAGCTTTTAAAAACAAGCATGTATAATTTTTGTAAGCAAAGACCTCCCCAAATTAAATTAAAAATCCAAGAAGAGTCGTGTTTTTAAAAGGCTAATGAATATGGATTTGAGAATGGCATATCTGTTTAACATGACAAAGCCCTCTGTAACCATAATGGCTCATTTCTGTAGGGATTCATTGATGTATTCCTTCTTTCTTTTGCTTTTTAGTCAGTATTTACAGGATGAAAGTAAGACCAAAAGAAATATTGATCTGAATCTTTTAGAATGGACCCATTACAGCA
>CAUYQU010053639.1:7500-76654 GCA_963574635.1 Cheracebus regulus
CTTGCACTGCTGCCCAGGCTGGAGTGCAGTGGTGCCATCTCAGCTCACTGCACCCTCCACCTCCCAGGTGCAAGTGATTCTCCTGCCTCAGCCTCCCGAATAGCTGAGATTACAGACACTCACCATCACGCTCAGCTCATTTTTTTGTATTTTTAGTAGAGACAGGGTTTCACCATGTTGGCCAGGCTGGTCTCAAACTCCTGACCCTGTGACTCACCTGCCTCGGCCTCCCAAAGTGCTGGGATTACAGGCATGAGCCACCACACCTGACCTAAACCTCCTTTTTAATGGTTTAACGACTATGTTCCATGATGTAAAAATGTCAATCCTTAGAAAAAGGACATGGACATCCTGCTTTATGGACATGATGATGTGTACATTCAGGTGTAATGTGTGTTTTGTTTATGGGATTCTTTGCAGCACCAGATGCCTCTCTTCCGGAAGAAGATGGTGTGGGAAATCCTTCATCAGCAGTTGCTGTGAGAAAACTTTGCCTGGTCCCTCTAGCTGCTGGTGGTTCTTTCACAGACATTTCCATATACCTCATGCATTGTGGGTTAAAAAGTCCCTGCATCACTTCTGTTCTCTCACAGGTACTGAGCTGTCAAAAGTGCATGAAGGCCTCTCACTGCACCCTAGTCCTGCGTTGGGGTGCAGAGGGCTGCTTGCCATCCTGTTTGTAAGGCTGTGCCTGCTCAGAGCTTTGGACTGTTCAACCCACACAAGAACAAACGCTAATTAATATTTTTTTTAAGAAATTCTTTTCCCTATGAATGTGGGAAATGCAGGATTTATTCTGTGAATTGTTTTTTTCTGTGTGTTTGTTCAGTGTATTCATTCACTCATTCATTTGCAAACATAACGGGCAGTGGCCATTTACTGCTGCTCTTTTATAGTTAGCTCTAAATTACTTGTTTGAACTATTTATTTCTGAAAGGAATGTTACTCAAGCTGCCACTCCCTGCTGAAGACCGGGAGGGAAATCTCACTGGGGGCAGAAGGAAGTGGAGCTGGAGCAGTAACTGCCAACATGAAGCTGGAGGGTTTGGGATTTTTTTTTGTTTTTTGTTTTGTTTTGTTTTGTTTTGTTTGAGGCTCAAAAATGCTGGGAGAAGCAAAAATGCTGTGGGATAGGGCTCCCATTGCCTTTCAGAGGAAGTCTGACACTACAGCGTTGGCACAGTGCCATGGAACCGTGGAACTGTGCCCAAGGAACTCTGACTACCCAAGCATCTTCGGAAGAGTGTTGTGGTCATCTTACAGTGACTTCCCTTTCTGGAAATGAGGTGACTTGGCTTAGTCTTGAAACTGGATTCATGGATTTCAAGTAACTGTAAACCCTAAATCTTCATTTTCATCCCAGATCTGGTTGAGTGTAAACCTCAGAATTGTAGGGGCTGGCCTGAGCTGTTTATTTCAAAAGATACTATTCCATTTAAAGCTATTTTTCCTCAGACTTTTTGTTTTCTATATATTGAGCCTAAATTAAGTTTTCTACTCAATAAGACTAACATCTCCCCACTCCATCCCCACTGAAAGTTGTAGAAGAAAATGTACTTGGCTCTGAGGTTGCCAGTTATACAGTAATCTATTTTGCATATGAAAGTTTGTATTTAACTTTTTTGTTCATTAAAAACCTTACTGATGTGGTTATAATTTCAGAAAGTTTAGAGTTGGTCAGAACATATTTTGCAAGATCTAGTGCCTAGTGTTGCTTTTCTGATGTAATAAAAGGTTGTCTGGCAGAACCCAAAAAAGTATATGCTGAAATGATTTCTAACCCTCTCCCTACTTAGGCCTCCCAAACTTGTTCTGGTTCGTAACAGCGAGAGGTAAAACTGGGCATGTGTTCCCTACGGATCTACATGCCTGCCATTTGGAGTGCCCACGCTGCTGGTCCCAGAGGTATACTGGCTATAGCTATTGCAGCCAGTTTTCCCTGAGACTTGTAGAACTCCTGGTTGAGGACATGGGACCTGTGATGTGGGTTGAAAATGCTGGGCCTACTTGATGGTCAGCCAGAGGCCATGTGGTTGGGCGATAATTAAAGCATGAGCAGGTTGTGCTGCGTCTCCCTCCTTCCTGCAACCTCTGCTCCTGTCCCTGGGCTCCTGGCAGTGCCAGGAGTATTGGGACCAGGCAACCGCACAGCCAAAAAGGCCAGAGGTTTGTGAGGTCAGCATAATGCCAGACTCCTGGCTTTCCCTGGGCGTGTCCCTTGAGAGTTTGGTACCTCAGTCAAGATTGAGTGCATGCTAGGTAGCTCCTGTTAGGAATGGCAGTTTGTATTCCGCCCAAATGAATGATGCTAGGGCTTAATGTATTATTCAAGCGGCTGCTTAAAAGCATTTCTCACTGAGCTCTCCATTACTGTACACTCTTCCAGATGGCTCTCAAATCTCCCAGGACATAATGAAATTGGGAAGAGCAGAGTGTTGAGCTCCCTAGCATGGCCTTCTGCTTGACCCTGAGTTCCTGAATTTCCTGTGGGAGACCACAGGCCATGCTTCTCGAGGCATTAACTTGTCTCCCTGGGCACAAAGAAGCAGCATGTTAGTAATACAGCTTTTTAGCGCCAATTTATTTGGATCTAAAAGTTTATTATTAAATGTTCAGGTGAAAAAACAGCTACTGAATTTATTAATAGCAAATTATTACCATTAAAGCCAGTGGGCTTTTTGTGTGGTTTTTTTTTTTTTTTTTAGACAGTTTTTTGCTCTTGTTTCCCAGGCTGGAGTGCACTGGCTCAATCTCGGCTCACTGCAACCTCTGTCCCCTGGGTTCCAGCAGTTCTCCTGCCTCAGCCTCCCGAGTAGCTGGGATTACAGGCGCCCACCACGACACCCGGCTAATTTTGTATTTTTAGTACATACAGGGTTTCACCATGTTGGTCAGGCTGGTCTTAAACTCCCAACCTCAGGTGATCCACTTGCCTCGGCCTCCCAAAGTGTTGGGATTACAGGCGTGAGCCACCGAGCCCAGCCATTACTATTTTTTAGTAGTCTCTTAAAAACTGATGTAGATTTTAAAAATATACTGTTGACAGCAAGTATCTTTCTCAAGCTTGACCTTGAACAGAGCTGGATTAGGGTGGGAGGGAAACAGATTTGGGGCATATGGAAGATGTTCTTGGGAGCCCCATCGTCTACCTCAGTTACCCAAGGCTATTAGAACCTGTGAGTTTCTCCTCCTTTGAAGTCCTAAGCACAGCATGTCTGGTAGTGGATGCTTGCCTGCACTGAGGAGCTGCCTGATGCTGGAGCAAGGTGTGGGTGTGGGGAGAATGTATCCTAGTAGAAACTGAACCTCAGATGTGAGTAAACAAGCAATAGAAAGTTAAGTCTGTGACAACCTTAGTATTGTAGTTAAGCTACATTGTTTAAGTTGGCTTTTGTGAACTAATTGGAAACTAATCTCTTTTATAACCATTTCTTCTTTGAGAAAAATTCCCAAGTACCTGATCTTCAAACAAACTTATGGTACATGTTTGTAAATTGGCAATCTAGCTGGCTATATTATTGCTTTCACAATTTTTTTTTCTTTTAATTTAATATATACAAGGAAGGAGTTTGGATATATTGGAATAGGTGTTGCTTTTCTCTATTTACCAATAAATTCATCTCTTTAATTCAGTGGCTTTCACTTTTTTTTAATTGCAACTCATAGGAATAAATGTATTTTATGTTGTGAACACACACACAGTGTGATTATGGACACAAAAATGTCACATATACTTTTGTGAAGTAACACTTATTCTTACTATACTCTGATAGTTTTATTTCAGTTTTTAAAAAAAATTCAAGTTGTGACCACCAAGTTGATTTCTCTGCCCACTAATAGACAGATAATGCGGAGAAGGAAAACACTGCTCTAAGTGACCGATCGCAAGATGCAAATTGTGTTTAAAACCATAAAGCTTGAGACCAAAAAGCAAAAACAAAAAACCATGTTATAAATGTGAGGCTGTTTTGAGATAACTCCATCTAAATCTAGAAAAATGGGCCAGAAGCTTTCAGACCCTTGATGGAAATATGCGGTATAAACAATCCTTAATCTCTTCTATTTTTTGAGGCTATTTTTGCTCTTGTTGCCCAGGCTGGAGTGTAGTGGCTGGATCTTGGCTCACTGCAATCTCCACCTCCCGGGTTCAAGCGATTCTCCTGCCTCAGCCTCCAAGTAGCTGGGACTACAGGTGTGTGCCACCACACTCAGCTAATTTTGTATTTTTAGTAGAGACGGTGTTTCTCCGTGTTGGTCAGGCTAGTCTCGAACTCCCAACTCAGGTGATCTGCCCACTTCAGCCTCTCAAAGTGCTGGGATTACAGGCATGAGCCGCCACACCCGGCTTTACAACCTTAATCTTTAGGTCCTTACATGGGCATTTCCTAAAATGTGTTAAGTATAAGTCTTGTACCTTGTATAAAGAATATGTAGTCCCAGCACTTTGAGGGGGCCACTGAGGCAGGAGAATCGCTTGAGCCCAGGAGTTCCAGACTAGTCTGGGCAAGATGGCAAGACCCCAATTCTATTTCTTTTTTTAAGGATATAAAGCAAAGGGTCTGTGGCCCAATGAATATGCATACCATGCTTTCCTCCTGGGAATGCATAGCAAACATGATAAGTTTTGTATGAATGAGTTATGTTTTAAGCTAGCATTTCCCAAAACTTGGACCCTTTTCTATGAGATACCTGTGGAACTATTTTATGGAATACACTTAGGAAAGTGCCAGGAGAAGCAACGTAGACAGTTCTTGGAAGTACGTACTTTAAGAACACACTGGGCAGCCTTATCACCCCCCTTCCATGGCCTCCCAACACATGCCATCCTCATGGGGATCATAAAGTCTGATCCCACACCACCACGCTGTCCCCTTATATTTTTAATTATATCAGTAATAGGTGTTCATAGTATAAAAATAAAATGCTGATAAAAGGTAATAATTCCACAAATTGACCACATGGAGTTAATAATACCTCAACATTAACATTTGGGCCGGGCACGGTGGCTCACACCTGTAATCCCAGCACACTGGGAGACTGAGTCGGGCCAATGACTTGAGGTCAGGAGTTCCAGATCAGCATGACCAACATGGTGAAACCCCATCTCTACTAAAATTACAAAAATTATCTGGGTGTGCTGGTGGGCACCTGTAATCCCAGCCACCAGGGAGCCCGAGGCAGGAGAATCGCTTCAGCCAGAAGCAGAGGTTGCAGTGAGCAGTGTACCACTGTACTCCAGCCTGACTCTGTCTCAAAAGAAAGAAAAATTGGGCATATATCCGGGCCTTCCCCCTTCGTGGATATGTGAATACATGTACAGGCTTGTATGTGTATATAACTTGTTATTAACAAATACAGAATTAGGATTATGTAACTCCTTTTCCACTTACCTTGAACATTTTCATGTCAATAAATATATCATCTTAATTGCTGCAGAGTGTGCCACTATATGGCTATCACAAATATATTTAATCCAGTATTACTGAATGTAACGTCTTGCACAATGTTCAGGTTATTCTAAGAAATTCTTAACATTATAATCCAAGGTTTTTCTTGATCTTACACTGTAATCTTGAAAATCTTGGTTGGTATCAACATCAACGTAATTATTCACGTTACCCTTAAGTATACCTGTAACAGTTTCAAAATATCAATGCCAGTGTAACTATTGGCCCACTAACCGCAGTTTAAGATTTCTTTGCAATTATTTTTATATCCCACTAGCGATTCGCAATGAAAATACTGTTTTAAAATCTAAATAATTTTTTTCTCTGATTATGCTGTCAACTTGATACACAGTTGGATTCATTTGTTCTTAGTGTTTAGGGATTTGCTTTTTGCTTTCGTTTTGTAGTTCTGTAAAATAAATATCAATCCAAGAGCAAAAACTACACAAATGCATTCACAGTTTTGCTGGCTTCACCCTGTTTCCTTCCCTGTGTAGGTAATGTTTTATTCACCTGTAACCTTTCCCCTTTTTTTTTTTTTTGGAGACAGGGTCTTACTCTGCTGCCTGTGCTGGAGTGCAGTGGCATGATTTCTGCTCACTGCAGCCTCGACTTCCTGGGCTCAGGCAATCCTCCCACCTCAGCCTCCCAAGTAGCTGGAACTACAGGCGCGCACCACCACATCTGGCTAATTTTTGTATTTTTAGTAAAGATGAGGTTTCACCATGTTGGTCAGGCTGGCCTCCAACTCCTGACCTCAAGTTATCTGCCCACATCAGCTACCCAAAGTGCTGGGATTACAGGCATGAGCCACCACACCCGGCCCCCTAAAAACTATTGAAAAATAAATATAATTATTTAAAAAAATTAGCCAGGTGTGGGACTACATGCCTGTAGTCCCAGCTAGCTACTCAGGAGGCTGAGGCGGGAGGATTGCTTGAGCCCAGGAGGCTGAGGCTGCAGTGAGCCATGACTGTGCCACTGCACTCCAGCCTGGGCAACAGAGGAAGATTCTTTGTCCACACACACAAAAAAAGAATATGATTTTGTCTATGAGGTTTTCCTCTCCTGCCAGCTGTTTCTGAGAGAGCAAGAGCTGTTAAGAATACTCAATTAGGGTTTTTCCAATGAGAACAAAGATACAATATACCAGAATATCTGGGACACATTTAAAGCAGTGTGTAGGGGAAATTTGTAGCACTAAATGCCCAGAAGGTAAACGAGGAAAGATGTAAAATTGACACCGTAACATCACAATTAAAAGAACTAGAGGAGCAAGATCAAACAAATTCAAAAGCTAGAAGACAAGAAATAACTAAGATCAGAGCAGAACTGAAGGAGATAGAGACACAAAAAATACTTCAAAAAAAATCAATCCAGGAGCTGGTTTTTTTTGGTAAAGATCAACAAAATAGACCAATAGCCAGACTAATGAAGAAAAGAGAGAAGAATCAAATAGATGCAATAAAAAGATAAAGGCGACATCACCACTGATCCCACAGAAATATAAATTACCATCAGAGAATACTATAAACATCTCTATGCAAATAAACCAGAAAATCTAGAAGAAATGAATAAATTCCTGGACACTTACACCCTCCCAAGACTAAACCAGGAAGAAGTCAAATCCCTGAATAGACCAATAACAAGGTCTGAAGTTAATGCAGCAATTAATAGCCTACCAACCAAAAAAGTCCAGGACCAGACAGGTTCACAGCCGAATTCTACCAGAGGTACAAAGAGGAGCTGGTACCACTGCTCCTGAAACTATTCCAAACAATACAAAAAGACTCCTCCCTAACTCATTTTATGAGACCAACATCGTCCTGATACCAAAACCTGGCAGAGACGCAGCTAAAAAAGAAAATTTCACGCCAATATCCACGATGAACATTGATGTGAAAATCCTCAATAAAATACTGGCAAGCCGAATCCAATAGCACATCAAGAAACTTATCCACCACGATCAAGTCGGCTTCATCCCTGGGATGCAAGGCTGGTTCGACATATGCAAATCAATAAACATAATCCATCACATAAACAGAACCAATGACAAAAACCACGATTATCTCAAGAAAAAAGAAAATTAACCTTTACGGGATGCATCTTCAATTTCTGTTCGTCGTACCTTAAGGGAAGTGAAGGGAGGAAATAAAGCGCAGCAGCAGCAACTGACAGTGAACATCCGGAGAATCTGCCAGCAGTGTTGTTGGTCGTCATGGTAGTAAGCCAAAAAATCTCCAGCAGGTCCCAAGACACAGAAGTTTGGATGCACATCTGACTTAGGCTGGTTTGTTTCTAACCATTGCAGTTATGGGCTCGTTTCGTAAAAGAAACATGGAGATACTTCTGTGGCCCACATCCTTCCCCAGGGATATAGGGATAAGACTGGGCCAAATGCTTTTCATACTCCAAGTGCTTATGGCTTCTCTGTCTACTCAGCCACGTGGATCCCCGTTGGTGCAAGGTGATTGCTCTTCCGGCCTGTCCTTAGCAGCCCGGACTTTTCTCTCTCCCTTGCCTCCCGTCACTGTCAAGATGTGTCTTCCTGTCTACAGCTAATCCTTTCCTTTGGTTCTTTGTTGAAACTCCTCCAAACTTCTATCAATTCTCCCTTTCTCATATTTTAAATTCTCCCTCTATGCTGGAATCCTCTTCTGATCGGCAGCCGGCCTGCGTTAGTCCTTCCTTTCCAGAGCTCCATGTTCGAGGAACCAATGGCATGGGGCAGAGCTGGTGGGTGGGGTCGAACAGGACAAAAGGCACGTTCAGGCTTAGGGTAACAGACCACTAGGAATCACAGATTTTCAAGGGGTCGATCTAAGGTGGTAGGAAGGGGCTTTTGGAGTGACGTTGGCTAATGAGTAAAACCTTTGTGGTTAAGCTCAATCTCCCTTTAACAACTATTCTTTTAGTGTAAAATCATGTGCAGTTAGGACTTTCTGGGATGTCAGACTGTCAAGACAGGAAAAGTCTGGGATGTATAGCTGGAGAAACATACAAAGCCTGTAATGGTCTGAACTCACGTGTGAACAGTTCATCAGGGCCCAGTTCACAGGCATGAAACTTCTTACTCACTGTAAGGTGGAACGGGACGCCGGGCTATTAAGGATGGTCTCGTGCTGGTGCTGCCCTCAGAAAACTCAAGGGAGTTGAGCCCAGTTGCAGAATCATCCAGCACTCGGATTCCCTGGAAATGGGCTGTTGGGAGAAACGTCCTTGCTTAGGAACAAAACTAGCTGGTCTCGTTCCTGTCTTCTGCCTCTTCGTGTGGTCTCCTCTTCATTTTCGCAACCCTAGGAAAACCGATGGGTGCTTTGGACCAGGGCAAGTCAGCCATCGTGCCAGCATCTTTTTCCCTGTCTTTCTTGTATATATTCATGGACAAATAGTTTGGAAATAGGCACTTTAGAAGCTAAACCTGAAATTCTGCCACCTGTAATAAAAGCCAAGGAATGAAATCTGATGGGTGGAGTGAAATGGGTCCACTTCTGAAGGTACCTGTGTCACTTCTTCCCCTCACAGATGTCTCTTCATCCTGAGAGTCATCACCAAGTTCTTGGGCCTGTACTTAAAGCTCTAAGATGTGCTGTTCTAGGCTGGGCACCATGGCTCACGCCTGTAATCCCAGCACTTTGGGAGGCTAAGGCAGGTGGATCACCTGAGGTCAGGAGTTCGAGACCCGCCTGGCCAACATGGTGAAACCCCGTCTCTACTAAAAATACAAAATTAGCTGGGCATAGTTGTGCATGCCTGTAATCCCAGCTACTCGGGAGGCTGAGGCAGAATAATCACTTGAACTTGGGAGGCGGAGGTTGCAGTGAGCCCAGATCATGCTATTGCACTCCAGCCTGGACAAAAAGAGTGAAACTCCACTCAAAAAAAAGAAAGATGTGCTGTTCTTCTTGGCGTGATGGCTCATGCCTGTAATCCAGCACTTTGGGAGGCTAAGGTGGGCGGATCACCTGAGGTCAGGAGTTAAGAGACTAGCCTGGCCAATGTGGTGAAACCCCACCTCTACTAAAAATACAGTAACTAGCCGGGCGTGATGGTGGGCGCCTTTAATCCCAGCTACTCAGGAGGCCAAGACAGGAGAATAGCTTGAGCCCAGGAGGCGGAGGCTGCAGTGAGCTGAGATTGCTCCACTGTACTCCAGCCTGGGCGACAAAGCGAGACTCCGTCTCAAAAAAAAAAAAAAAAAAAAAAAGGTGTCCTTCTTCCCGCTCATTTGACGTGGATACCTCAACCAGGGAACCAAGAATCCCCTGGCTCCTCTTGGGCTGGCTGGCACCTATGGCTTGTTTTCTACCTTTGTGAGGACAGCGGGCTTGAGTCCTAAATGGGGGAGAAGGTGGAGCCACAGATACAGGGGCTTCTACTGGTCACACCAAGGGCCAGCTGTCCCCGTCCATATTCACGCCAGCCACAGTAGCGAGAGTGACAGAAGGGGGAACAGCTGGACCGCTCCATGCCTAAAACTTCAAAAGTCAGCATCGCTGAAATTGGAAATAATGAAAAAACGAGTGAGGACATCAGGAAGGAACACACTTTACCTGGTATAGGGCTACTCTGGAATCCCATCAGTTCACCACCATCTGCCCCCGCTGTGCTATGAATTGTCACCCCGAAAGCCTGACTGGCTACCTCGGGCAGTCAAGCCTTAGCTCTTCATTCCTCAGATCACATGGATGTTTAGCAGTCATCTCTGGTAGGCTCCCCAAGTCTGGGAACATAAGCTTATAAATGGAGCAGCACTGCTCTCATCCAACCTTTGTATAGCACGGTGGTGGGAGTGCCAGGCTGATCCTGCCCTTCTGACTTCCCAGAATACAGGCATACCCCAGGTACCGAACTTCGCTTTACTGCACCTGAAGAGACTGCGTTTTTTACAAATTGAACATCTGACAACCTTCATCAAGCAAGTCTGTTGGCATTCCTCCAATGTGCTCACTTTGTATCTGTCATATTTTGGTAATTCTTGCTATACTTATTTTATGCTGATCTGTGACCTCTGATACTTTTGTAGTTAGGCGCCACAAACCACGCCCGTGTGGCAAACCATCTACAAAGACTGCTTCACAGACCTGCCATTGCCCACCTCTTTCCCTTCCCTCGGCCTTCCTATTCTCTAAGACACAATATTGAAACAGGCCACTTAATGGCCTTGTAATGGCCTCTAAGGGTTCAAGTGAAAGGAAAGGTTACACATCGTTCGTTTTAAATCTAAAGCAGGAAATGAAGCACAGCAAGGAACCATGTTGACAGTGACAACAGGCTGGAAGCTGGGCCTTCTGTGCCAAACAGCCACATGACTACACAGGAAAAGTTCTTGATGGAAATTAAAAGTGCTATTCCAGTGAACACACGAATAGTAAGAAAGTGCAACACCCTTACTGCCGACAGGGAGAAAGTCTGAGTGGTCTGGCTAGAAGGTGAAACCAGTCACAAGATTCCCTTAAGCCAAAGTCTAGTCCAGAGCAAGGCCCTAACTCTCTTCGATTTTATCAAGGCTGAGAGAGGGGAGGAAGCTGCAGAAGAGACATTGGAAGCAGGCAGTGGCTGGTTCATGAGGCCTGAGGACAGAAGCTGTCTCTAGTTTACAAGTGCAAGGTGAGGCGGGAGGAGCTGCCGGGAAAGCTGCAGCAAGTGACCTAAAAGATCCAGCCAGATCAGAGTGAAGGCGGCCACACCGAACAGCCTTCTGTAAGGTGGCACCTGGGGCTTTCACAGCTAAAGCAGAAAAGTCAATGTCTGGCTTCAGAGCTTCCAAAGGAGGCTGACTCTTAGGGGCTAATGCAACTGGTAACTTTGTTGAAGTCAATGCTCATTTACCATTCTAAAAATCCTAGGGCCCTTGAGAATGATGCTAAATCGACTCTGCCTGGGCCCTATAAACAGAAAAACAAAGCCTGGGTGACAGAGTGAGACTCCACTAAAAAAAAAAAAAAAAAAAAAAACAAAAAAAAAAAAAACATTTTATAAGGCTATAGCTGCCACAGCTGATTTTTCTGATGGATCTGGCCAGTCAAAGCAAATTGAAAAGCTGGAAAGGATTCACCATTCTCGATGTCATTAAGAACATTTGTGACGCACAGAAGGAAGTAAAGAATCCCAACATTAACAGGAGTTTGGAAGAAGCTGGTTCCAACCCTCACAGATGATACTGAGGGTTCGACTGCAGGGGAGGAAGTAACTGCAGATGTGGCGAAAACAGCAAGCGGACTCAAAGTGGAGCCGGAAGAGGGGACTGAGCTGCACAATCTCATAATCAAACTTTCACAGATCGGGGAGCTGCTTCTTATGGATGAGCAAACAAAGTGGTTTCTTGAGATGAAGATGCTGTGAACACTGCTGAAGGACCAGAGGTTTCAGTATATCACAGAACTCAGCTGTTGAGGCAGCGAGGGTTTCAGAGAACTCACTGCAACTCTGGACGAAGCTCTACTGTGGATAACGTGCTAATCAAACAGCATCCCATGCTACGGAGGACTGTTTTGTGAAAGGAAGAGTCAATTGACGTGGCAAACTTCATTGTCCTAAAATGAAACTGCCATAGCCACCCTACCTTCGGCAAGCATCCTCCTCATCAGCACCACCAACACGGAGGCCAAACTCTTCACTAGCCAAAAGACGATGCCTTGTCTAAGGCTCAGATGACAGCTGGCATTTTTAGCAATCAAGTATTTTTAAGATACGTACACTGATTGCACTCTCAATGGACTACAGTGTAAATGTAACTCCTATGCAGTGGGACACTAACGAGTCATGTATATGACTCATTCTATTGCCAAGTTCACTTTCCCGTGGTGGTCTGGAACTGAACCTGCAACGTGCCCGAGGTACGCCTGTACTTAAAAGCAAGCTTCTAGGCCGGGCGTGGTGGCTCACGCCTGTAATCCTAGCACTATGGGAGGCCAAGATGGGCGGATCACCTGAGGTCAGGAGTTCAAGACCAGCCTGGCTATCATGGTGAAACCCCTTTTTTTTTAAAAAAAAAAAAAAAAAAAAAAAAAAAAGCAAGCTTCTGGTGGAGGCAGAATACTTCTTCCCCTGAACTCTCAGCGCCTTATCCTCCCCCTCTCCTCCACACAGAAAGCAGCTTTGCCCGGCCAGGCTTGAAGTTCCGTAAGGATGGACTGGTCTTCCCTAGCTCGACATGCAGTCATCCAGCCCTCTAGCTCCGCGGTTCTCAAACTTCAGTGCTCACAGCAATCACCTGGAGGCCTTGCGGAAAAGGTTGCTGGGCCTCAAACCCCCAGGATTTCTGATTCAAGGTGGGCCCCAAGAATCTGTATTTCTAACAGGTTCCCAGGTGGTAACTGATGCTACCGCTCTGGGGACCACCCTAGGACCACTGATGCAGTCTAGCTTCTCCCAAAGACTTTCCTGGGCAAAACCAGCTTCCTCAGGGTAGTTGTGCGGATCCTGGCCATCTCCGCCGCCCGTCTCCCCAGGTCCCTCAGAGCTAGGACTCAGCTGGCACCTGAGATGAGGCAATGCTTAGTAAAATAAAACACCAGGACACCAGGATCTTGTTAGCTGGATATATTTCTTTTTTTTTCTTTTTTTTTTTTCTCTTTTTTTTTTTTTTTGTCACAGAACACTGTTTGCAGTAGAGGAAACTGGCATTGCAGTCTGGTGGTAAAATGGCTTGTTCACATAAACCAGTACATGTTCATCCTTTAGCGCAAAAAGCCCTAATGGCGCGTACCCTATTAAAATTCAGGACATCTCCAATATTCTCTCTCTCTGTTTGTCTTTTTTTTTTTAAATAAACATTTTCAAGGTTTGTCCAAAAGAAGGCCATCTAGGTTCTCGGCTAGCGGAAGACAATTCAGAGCAGCTGTTGCACACTTGGACTGTCACCTTCTCCAGGCTGGCAGGTGATATCTTATTTTTTTTCCAACTCATTTTTATTAAAAAAATAAAAAAATGCTCCAACTATCAGTTTTACAAAATCTCTAAGGGAAACACAAGAGCAAGGTGCTGAGGTAAAAAACACCTGAGGTAGCTTTTTCTGTGTGTTTTTTCTCGTTAAAAAAATCTGTAAATTTCACGCCCTGGGCCAACAACCTCGTGTAAATTTCTACTTTCCCTCCACTTTTTTTTTAAAGAAAGAAATCATTTTGCTAAATATTGATGGCTTATACACCAAAATGCAAAAAGACAAAATACATTCTCTCATTGTGGAATTTTTTTCTTTGTTTGGTTGATGGGTTGGTTTGACGGGTTCCTGTTTTCCTCTTCCAAAACGCTAAAACAAGTACCATTGACTCTTGTTCTTTTGAGTAACCAAGTGTAAGTTGAGGCTGGTTTGTGTGTTTCGCTTTTGTTCCTTTTGTGTGATGTGATACTCAGAGCACTGCTTTGCCTGGGGGGAGGGGGGGTGCATAGATACAGGATTGAGATGGAGGGATGAGGGAATTCAAAAGAATGGAGATGGGTAAGAAGGGGCCGGGAGGGAAGGGAGAGAAACAGAGAGAGACAGAGAATTACATAGCAGTATGCAAAAAACCAGTTTAAAACCTGTGAAGCAAAGAGAAATGGGCGTATGAGCTAGACAGGCGTGAGGAGCGACAGTGTCCTCTTCGAGGAGACGGTATCCCTTCTGTTGACATACACAGGTGATCCAGAACTGCGGTGAGTGTCCTTCCGACCAGATTTCCCTCCGGGTGAATTTTGTGTAGGTGGCCCCGAAGCTCCTCTCTACACCGTGAGACCTCCCAAAGAAAGACTTTACTCTTTAAAGTCTAGAAAAGCCTGCTTTCTCTTTAAAAAGAAAAAAAAATTAATAATTGATTAAAAATTGGAGTTAGTTGAGTTATTTGATATATTATTTCTAAAATATATTACCGCGGCAGGCACCCCATGTAACCCACAAGCCACGTATCTTAACATCTTCCCCTTCTAATATGTACACACATGTACAGAGACGATTTGCCACAAAAAAGGGTGTGCATTTTGCTTGGCTTTGAACATGTTCACCTATGTTAGTTCAACTAAAAGGGATAGCGTCGTGGGAGTGAAGGAGATCCGAGCGGATGGTGAAGTGGATGGCTGACTGCAGAAGCCCTGGGGGCAGGAGCTGGGGCCGGGGGTCTGGCCAGCCTGCCTGACCTTCCCCACCCTCCTCGGCCCCTGGGATTCTCGGGGCCTCTGCAGAGTCCTGGGCGCCTCCGCAGACTTCTCGTTCCTCAGATGGTCTTTGGTTTGCTCCCGATCTGGCTGTGTTTGGTCTCATTCTGTCAGGTGTTGGAAGGGCTACATTCATCCGTTGTCTTGCTGGTGCCTGTGGGAGCCTCACTTGCTGCGCTGTGAGGCGACTCCCTGAGGGTATTTCTGCTCCTGCTGCTTCACCTGCTGTACAATTTCCCTGATCTTGCGCTGTGCAGTCTGCAGCAAGGGAGAGAAGGGACAGGAGGGGACGGGAAGAAAGGAACCCAGTTCTGAGGACAGCAGGGGGGCTCTGGGGCTTGGGGAAGAAGGGTGGTATGCTCAGCCAAGCATCAGCCACCTCCGCCCGCACCTCACCCCGGGCCTTTTCTGCCTGGAAGGAAGTGGCAGAGGTCCCCCCGCACTCCCTCCCCAAGGCCCAGGGTAAGGGGACGGAATTCCGGCAGCTCCAGTTCACCGCTGCACACAGGCCAGGAAGCAGAAGCCGGGAGCCGCCCACAGGGGGCAGTGCAGAGTCAGAGCTACACTTGGGCTCCCGTCTAGAGCGGCTCACAGGGCAGCAGCGTGATGTGCAGCGGAGGGAGGGAGGCCCTGGGCCCAGACCCTCAACAGCTGGAGCGCACACATGGGCCCAGCACTGTCCCTGTGGGAGCTCCCTGCACACTCAACTCCTGCAGGAAGCGGACACGCTTCCAGGATATGAGCTGAGCTGGGAGGCAGAGAGGGGCGTGGCCAGGACTCTGACTGCACAAGACCCAAGTGAGAATTTCCAAGGGCACTGGGTGTGTGTGTGGGGACGGCGGGGTGGGGGTGGGGGGTCCTGAGTGTGACAGGTGCCCTTTCCTGGATCATCAGGTCTCTTGGCACAGGCACAGGCATTGGGAGGGCAGGCCGACAGCTTAGACAAACCTTCGGCGTCTGCTTATGCCAAGTACACTGTTTGTCTTCACTGGCTTAGAACAAAGACCAGGAATGCCCTCTCCCAAAACTCAATTTACAAAAGCATCAAAGAGAAAGAGGCCAAATGACACTGAGGCGCTGGCCTTTCCCAACGAAAGAGGAGCAGCTGTGCGGAGCTGCAGCATTTTGATAGGGTGGGCTGTGGCGAGACGGGAGGAAGAGGAGGGAGGAATGAGAAACAAGGCTCTCCTGCCATGAGCATGTAACCTTTCACAGTGAGTGCTCAGGCTTTGGGGGAGGAATCCAGAGGGTTGCCTGGCTCCCAGCGGGGAGGCTGGGACTGGGACCTGAGGCGGGAGACTGAGGACACTGAGACCGTGCCCTTAAGCGTCACAGGGAGCTTGGAACCGGCTTGGAACCTGCTTGGCTTTGCTTAAGGGCTTAACTCTGTGCTCTTCCTCAAGATCCTAGCACACCTCAGGGATGACAGTGGAGAGAAGTGTGAACAATGTCCCCTGCTCTGGGGGCCGTCCCTGAAGAGCCAGGAAGAACCAGGGAGAGGTTCCATCTTGAGGGGGATTGGTGCTCAGGGCCTGTGGCCACCTGACAGGCCACCAGTAGCTTAGCAGAGAACTGAAGAGAGACTTGCAGGAGAGACGGGGCCCTCAGCACAGTACCTGGCTAGCAAAGAAGTGCCCGATAATTCTGACGATCACTTCCTCGTTTTCATCTGGCGTTTGGTCACGAGGCACGATGACTTCCGCACTGGTTAAGTTCTGCAGTTCATTCACCTGGGAAGGAGAAAAGGCAACCAGGTGGAGAGGTTCCCTCCCCATCAGTGAGGGGGGCTCAGGGGGCAGTGGAAGGAGGGTGGAGGAGGAGGCTGGACTCTGCTTCTCCTTTCATCTGGGACACCCCTGGGGGCCTCCCTGCCATGTTGGTTGGGCCCTGAGAGGCTCAATGACAGAGAGAGGGAGTCCAGCCATGGACCCTTGGGGCTGCTTCTGAGGCTGAATTCTCTTTTTTTTCTGAGACAGTCTTGCTGTGTTGCCCAGGCTGGAGTGCACTGGTGCAATCTCGGCTCACTGCATCCTCCTCCTCCTGGGTCCAAGCAATTCTCCTGCCTCAGCCTCCTGAGTAGCTGGGACTACAGGCGTGCGCCACCACGCCTGGCCAACTTTTGTATTTTAGTAGAGATGGGGTTTCACCATATTGGCCAGGCTGGTCTCAAACTCCTGACTTTGTGATCCGCCCACCTCAGCCTCCCGAAGTGCTGGGATTACAGGCGTGAGCCACCTCACCCAGGTGAATTCTCTTACTCTGGAGTTCCCGTCAACGCAGCCTGCACATGCTCACAGAGACCCAGGCTTTCCAATAACTCCCCCTCCCCAGCCCACCCCATAAGATCATTGCTCCTAGACATGCTCTCCTCGGTGCTGCCCACGAGCCCAAACCTCCTCTGTTAACTTTCCCTGCGAATCTGCCCTGCCCTTCCCTCCTCGCTTTCACTCCTGCCGCCAAGTCTTGCTCATGCTGTTCCTATCCTTGGATTGCTGTCCTCACTCCCTGCCACTGGATCCCATCCCAGGCCTCCAACCCATGAAGCCTCCAACCCTGGCCTGCATTGTTTCTCCTCCCTGCTGACTCACTGGACCTGCTTCCCAACAGGAACGTACACTTCCCACGGGCTCGGACCCCATCTTCTAGCCTCTGGTATGAGGCCCAGCTCACAGGCGGGTTCAGCGTGTGCTTTAGGAGAAACCTGACAGTCTGGAGGATGCAGAGAATTCAGTGACTGGTTCTGAAATAGCCAAACGGGACACCCAGGGGCTCAGGATTCTACTCCCTGCCGATCCATCTGCTTTCTTTTGCCTCCTACATTCCCGCTCTGCCTAAAGCGCAGTGTGTGTCCTGGGAGGCTGACTGCATTCTGCAGACAGGGAATCATCTGATTCCACACCGCTTTATTCTTTGGTATAAAGCTGACTCATTATATCTAGAACTTGGTTTTGAATTCTGTTTAAGGGTATAAAGAGCTTTACAGCTGGGCACGGTGGCTCATGCCTGTAATTCCAGCACTTTGGGAGGCCAAAGCAGATCACCTGAGGTCAGGAGCTCGAGACCATCCTGAAAAACATGGTAAAACCCTGTCTCTACTAAAAATACAAAAAATTAGCCAGGCGTGGTGGCAGGTGCCTGTGGTCCCAGCTACTTGGGAGGCTGAGGCAGAAGAATCACTTGAACCCTAGAGGTGGAGGCTGCAGTGAGCAGAGACTGCACCACTGCACTCCAGCCCGGGTGACAAGAGCGAAACTCTGTCTCAAAAAAAAAACAACACTTTACAAAAACAGCAAATAACACACACACACACACACACACACACACACACACACACACACACACACATACACATACACACTCAGCACCGGAGGGAGCCCCCAGGTTCCTGCCACCCAACACTGCCACCCTGCCAGCAACCTGTGCTAGGCTCCACTGGAACTGCTCAGAGCTCATCTCCCCACCCAGGCCAGTAAGTCACGTTCCAGAACACACCTGGGTCTTCAGACCAGCTGCTTGTTCCGAACGGCCTGAGGTAATGCCCTGGCACCTGTCAAACTCCACTGCCTTTGTTACTGCCACCTTCCAGTAGAAAATGTAGGTGATCTTTTTTTAAAAAAAAAAAAACGATGTCCTTCTTGCTCACCATCCCATGGCTAAACTAGCTCCCCTATAGCCACGTTTGGGAAACAGCCGGAAGATGGAGCCTGCAGGAGGGAGAGTCAGGGAGGACTGGAGGCATCTGTCAGGAGGGCCGGGAGTCGGGAGAGTGCAGGGCGTGGGTCTGAGTGAAATTCAGGGAAGGCAGTGGTCTGCCACGTGGGGTAGCTGCCAAGTGGGGTAGCACATTTCTTGGTGGGACTCCTAATTTTTTTTTTTTTTTTGGGATGGAGTCTTGCTGTGTCACCCAGGCTAGAGTGCAGTGGCATGATCTCAGCTCACTGCAGCCTCCATCTCCCAGGTTCAAGCAATTCTCCTGCCTCAGCCTCCTGAGTAGCTGGGATTACAGGCATCTGCCACCACGCCTGGCTAATTTTTTTTTAAGTAGAGATGGGGTTTCACCATATTGGCCAGTTCTCAAACTCCTGCCTTTGTGATCTGCCTGCCTTGGACTCCCCAAAGTGCTGGAATTACAAGCGTGAGCCACTGCACCCAGCCCCCATTTTTTTTTTTAAAGGGTTTCTCCATGTTGGTCAGGCTGGTCTTGAACTTCTGATCTCAGGCGTTTCGCCCACCTCAGCCTCCCAAAGTGCTAGAATTACAGGCGTCAGCCACCGCACTCAGCCTTCATTTTTCCTGTTTTAATGGCTGCTCTGTGTGGGTCTAAAGGGGAGTGGAGACCTTCATTTACCATGGAGCCAGGATGGGTGTTACTGGGCACAGGAACGTGGTGCTTTTCGTGCTGGGCTTCCAGCACTCTGGACTGGGGGCCCTAAGTTGCAGACTGAAGCTGATGACATTTTTGTCCTTGGGATCCTCATGCCTCAAAGGGCTCAGATGCCAGGAGCCCTTTGTTTGTCTGCCGAAGACCTGGACTGTCCATCGGGGGAGAAGGCACCAAGGGGAGTGTGAGGAACTCAGGCAAGGCCCGGGCGGGGAATCTGACCCAGGTGAGCACACTTACGGTCTTGCCACCTTTGCCAATCACCCGGCCAGCTGTGGAAGAGGGCACTCTGATATGAGCCTCCAGCTTCACTTCTTCCTTGGGGTTAAAGAAGTTTTCTTCTTTCAGTTTCCCAAAGATCCGTCCCTGGGCCTGAGAGAGCAAGACATGACTAGTGACTCTCCGCCAGTCAGCAACCAGCCACTTCATCCGTGCTGCTAAGGGCACTGGGGAGTCCAGACAACGGGTCACCCCCATTCCCACGCGCCCCGGGACACACAGGAAGCCGCGCACCCCAGCCTCAGCGCTCTCACACCCTGCGAGGCGGTACTCCTTCCACCTCCAATGGCTGCACTTGGAAAACTGTGATGGGCACTCATGTTTCGGTGGTTTTCACAGGACCGCCTCCTCTAGGAAGCTTTTTGTGTGTCAGGGTTGACCGGCACACAACCTGTGAGGGGTCGGAACTCTATGAGGGGATGGAACTCTATGTCTTATTTCCACATCATCACCTATAAATGTTCGCTTGATTGACTGATTTGTTCAGGGGATTCTTAACTCCCAACATCATAGGGTCACACCCCTGGTTACTGAAGGGTGGAGTCACGTGATAGTGGTGGTAATGGGATTTGAGGAGCCTGACATTGCTTTTTTTTTAAACTAGAACAATTTTTTTATGGAGAACAGGGTCCTGCTCTGTGCCCAGCCTGGAGCGCAGTGGCACCATCACAGCTCATGTTTTCTCTTTTTTTTCTTTTTTGAGACGGAGTCTCACTCTGTCCCCCAGGCTGGAGTGCAATGGCACGGTCTTGGCTTGCTGCAACCTCTGCCTCCCAGGTTCAAGCAATTCTCCTGCCTCAACCTCCTGAGTAGCTGGCACTACATGCACCCGCCACAACGCCAGGCTAATTTTTGTATTTTTTAGTTGAGACAAGGTTTCACTATGTCGGCCAGGCTGGCCTCGAACTCCTGACCTCATGATCTGCCTGATTCGGCCTCCCAAAATGCTGGGGTTACAGGCGTGAGCCACCTCGCCCAGACCTCTTTTTTTTAAGAGACGAGGTCTCATTATGTTGCTCAGGCTGGTCTTGAACTCCTGGCCTCAAGTGATCATCCCACCTGGGCCTCCCCAAATGCTGGTATTACAAGTGTGAGCCACTACATTCAGCGTGATCTTTCTTTTTGATGTCTAACTCCAAAGCCAGAGGAGCCAAGAACCTACTGTTCTTTTTTTTTTTTAAGTGAAAAAGAACCACAGCTTTCAATGTTCTTTTTTTTTTCTTAAAATATTGGGATATAATTTACATAATCTGAAAGTCACCATTTTAAAGTATACACTTCAGGCCAGGCATGGTGGCTCACAACTCTAATCCTAGCATTTTGGGAGGCGAAGGTGGGCAGATAGCTTGAGGCCAGGAGTTCGAGACCAGCCTGGTCACCATGGTGAAACCCTGTCTCTACCAAAAATACAAAAATTAGCCAGGCATGGTGGCATGCGCCTGTAATTCCAGCTACTTGGGAGGCTAAGGTATGACAATCACTTGAACCCGGGAGACGGTGTTTCCAGTGAGCCGAGATTGCACCGCTGCACTCCAGCCTGGGTGACAGAGGGAGACTCGGTCTCAAACAAAATAAAAACTAAAAAAAATAAAGTATACACTTTTGTGGTATGTTGTACAATCATCACCATCATCTATTCAGAACATTTTTATACCATTCCCCCACACAAAATCCTCATACCTATCAGCAGTTGGTTCCAACTCCTCCTATTCTCTGGGAACTACCAATCTACTTTGTGTTTTTTTTACTTTTTGGAGACAAGAGTTTCCCTCTTGCTGCCCAAACTGGGCTCACCGCAACCTCCGCCTCCCAGGTTCAAGCCATTCTCCTGCCTCAGCCTCCTAAGTAGCTGAGATTACAGGCATGTGCCACCACGCCCAGCTAATTTTTCATATTTTTAGCCGTGTTGGTCAGGCTGGTCTTGAACTCCTGACCTCAGGTGATCCACCCGTCTCGACCTCCCAAAGTGCTGGGGTTACAGGCGTGAGCCGCCACACCCCGCTCATTTTCTGTCTCTACGGACTGGCCTATTTTGGACATTTCATATAAATGAAATCATTTCATATGTGGCTTTTGAGACACTCTTGCTCCGTCACCGAGGCTAGAGTGCAGTGGCGTGATCACAGCTAATTAGAGCCTTGACCTTCAAGGCTTCTTGTGAGTGATCTTCCTGCCTCAGCCTCCCAAGTAGCTGGGACTACAGGTGCATGCTAACATACCCAGCTACTTTTAGCAATTGTTTTGGTAGAGATGGGGGTCTCGCTGTGTTGCCCAGGCTGGCCTCGAACTCCTGGCCTCCCAAAGTGTTGGGACTACAGGCACGAGCCTCCACAACTGGCCTACGTGGGGCTTTTGGCGTCTGACTTTTTACTCGGCATGATGTTCACGTCTCACCATGCATCAGTACTTCATTCCTTTCTGTGGCTGAGTGATATTCTGTTAAATGGATATTCCACATGGTGTCCAGTATCGAGTTGAAGGGTTACTATGTTTTATCTTTTTCCTTTTGGTTAGATATGAGGTCTTGCTATGTTGCCCAGGCTGTTTTCAAAATCCTGGGCTCACGGGATCCTCCTGCGTCTGCCTCCTGAGCAGCTGGAACTACAGGAGCATTGCCACTGCCTACTGCACCTGGCTGAGGCTACTGCTTTTGAGCTGGTTCCACATGGGTAATTTTCCTCTTTTCGGCTAAATTTTAAATAGATATATATATATTTTTGAGATGGAGTTTCACTCTGTTACCCAGGCTGGAGTGTAGTGGCACGATCTCAGTTCATTGCAACCTCTGCCTCCCAGGTTCAAGCGATCCTCCTGCCTTGGCCCCCCTGGTAGCTGGGATTACAAGCATGGGCAACCACATCCAGCTAATTTTTGTATTTTTGTTGTTGGTGGTGGTGTCCTTCACAGTCAGAGCTTTGGTGGGTCTGTCTGTGAAAGGATAATTTTCGTATTTTTAGTAGAGAGGGGGTTTCACCATGTTGACCAAGCTGGTCTCAAACTCCTGACCACAGGTGATCCACCCACCTGGGCCTCCCCAAGTGCTGGGATTACAGGCGTGAGCCACAGCGCCTGACCATTAATTTTAAATATTTTTAATGATAAGGACTGTACTTTTATAGATAAACATGTGTTTCTAACTTTCAGAAAGCTCAAGTTGTAAATTTTCCTAGGGGAAAAAAGGCAAAAACAAAACAAAGCAAAACACACCTCACCGAAGAACTTCCACAAACCATGCTATCTGCCCTTACACCTGTGTTAGTGCTCCGCAGCCTGAGGGTAGAAATGACTAAATGAGTCGGAGACTCCCATCTTCAAAACCAGAGCTAAGGGATCAGAGATGCCAGGGGAGGTGCTGCTCTCGAACTGAGCACCGACGGACTTTTCCACAGGAGGGAGGGGAAAGAGGGCTTCCCAGCAGAGGGTGAACATGTAGAAGGATCAGGCTGGATGGAGGTGGGGACGACTGGGTGAGCCTGTGCCCGGTGAGCAGCGGCAGGAAGGGAAATCGAGGCAGAACTCCAAAGAAGAGCCTTGAGTGTGCCTCTGAGGCGGCCGCTCAGTGCCCAGAGCCTGCAGGGCCGAGGTGGCCCTTGGCACTAACCTTGAACTGGGCTTCCGGCGGCCCGGTGATGATGACCATCCTTTCGCTGACGTCTGGGCCTTCCGCAGGGGCGATCTGTGGTTCATGGGAGAGGAAAATGCTGACGCTCGGCTACATTCCCCAGCGCCTTTCTCGTCTACGTGGACGGCAAGCACAGCGGCAGATTCCGGGTCTTGCTTCTGCCGTTACACCTGGCTCTGTCTGACACCAGGCTGCCTCCGCCCTGGTCTTAGGAAGTCACAACTGTAATGCTCAGTATCAAATTTGGGTCTTTGGCCGGCACAGTGGCTCACGCCTGTAATCCCAGCACTTTGGGAAGCTGAGACGGGCAAATCATGAGGTCAGAAGTTCGAGACCAGTCTGTCCAACATAGTAAAACCCTGTCTCTACTAAAAATACAAAACATTAGCCAGGGGGGATGGTGCACACCTATAATCCCAGCTACTCAGGAGGCTGAGGCAGGAGAATTGCGTGAACGCGGGAGGCAGAGACAGTGCAAGACTCCATCTCCAAAAAAAAGGGGGTCTTTGGCCATCCAGGAGAGTCAGACACAGGCCAGTAGTGACTACCTGTCCCTGCCCCAAGCACCAACAGTGACAGGCCTCCTCTCACTGAGCCAAGTTTTCGGAAATAGCCAGGGAGTCAAAAGCTCTCAGAAGAGAGGTGTATGGGCACTGCCAACCCACCTAGGGCCCAAAGGGAAGGAAGGGCAGGTCCACCGAGGTGTTAAATTGGAGTTGAGCTTGCAGCAAAGGTAACTCTGGCTCTAATTCTCAGCTCATGGGGGTAGTCAGCTGCAAGTCACAATTGAATTAGTCAGGACCGCTTCGTCCACAGCAAATGGGCCGTAAGTAAAACGGCAGCAGAGCAGGAACGGGGCACCTTGGTTCCAGGCCTGGCTCTGCAAATCCCTCCCCTTGCTGGGCCTCTATCCCCTCATCTGTGAAACATGGGGTCTGGGCCCAGCAACCTCCATCTCTCTCTTTTGAGACTGAGTCTCAGTGTCGCCAGGCTGGAGTGCAGAGGCTTGATCTCAGATCACTGCAACCTCCACCTCCCAGGTTCAAGCAATTCTCCTGCCTCAGCCTTCCAAGTAGCTGAGATTACAGGTATCCACCACCACACCTGGCTAACCTGCATTTTTAGTAGAGACAGGGTTTCATCATGTTGGCCAAGTTGGTCTCAAAGTCCTCCAAAGAAGAGCTCAAGTGACCCACCCACCTTGGCCTCCTAAAGTGCTGGGATTACGGTGTGAGCCACTGTGCTCAACCTCCTCCTCCGTTTCTGTGAGTTCAGGTTCTTTTGTAACACGACTCAAATGTGGGCTGAGCAGGCATTTTTGTTAGAGAGAGCCTTGTTACAGTTTTGTTTCTATATATCCTGCTTTATTCAAAACAACTTTAGCTAAAAACAAATACAAAATTAAAACTTATTAACACACTTTGGCAAAATTAAATGTCATTAAAAGTAAAATGACTGGGTCCAGTGGCTCATGCCTGTAATCCCAGCACTTTGGGAGGCCGAGATGGATGGATCACCTGAGGTCAGGAGTTTGAGACCAATCTGGCCAATATGGTGAAACCCCGTCTCTACTAAAAATACAAAAACTAGCCAGGTGTGGTGGCACGCAACTGTAGTCCCAGGTACTTGGGAGGCTGAGGGAGGAGAATCGCTTGAACCTGGGAGGGAGAGGTTACAGTGAGCCGAGATGGAGCCACTGCACTCCAGCCTGGGCAACAGAGCGAAACTCTGTCTACAACAGAAAGTAAAATGAGCGCACACCAGGCATTTAGGGATGTAAGGATGAGCCAAGAGTGAGGTCAGGACACAGAAGCATCTCATAATATCTTACACACCTGCCCCAGGCTGGCCACAGATGCAGGTCTAAGCTAAGAACAAATACGAAACAAGAAACGTGGTCAGTGACGGGGCCATCATGTTCTAAGGCAAAACCAAAGCAGGGGTTCAAGGGAGCCACCATTCCGAGTCTCGTGAAAGAGATCTGTTTAGTGAAATGGGGTTCACCCTTCGTGTGGCATTTGTGCACAGATTGCCTCTGGACCACTGAGTCACTTGGGCTCCTCCAAGAAGACCTCCACCTCCAGAGGGTTCAATTTCATTTCCTCTCAGTGTGTGCTAACAGCCAGCTTCCATCCATGGGCCTCAGGGTCCAGGATGGATGCCCAGCTTTATTGTGAATACATAGCCAAGACATGCTCGGACCCCTGTCCTGCTCTGGAAGGAGGGACCCCTTCATGGGATCTGTGAAGAGTTCTCTGGCCTTGATTACTTGGAGGCATGAGGATAAATGTGAGACTCAAGTGACAGCTGAGCTTCTTGGGGGACTTCCTTTGCTGTGGGCAGCCATTTCTTGGCAGGGCCTCGGCCAAACACAGACCTGAGTGTGTCCAGGGGGCTGACACCTCTGGCAGGTCACATAGAGCCTGGCCATTGAGACTTCTGGCAGGAGCCCTTGACTCTACTTCGAGATCCATTCCTGGCATTAAACCTGCTCCTTATCTCAGAGAACATAAGAGAGAGCGGATCAGGGCCGTGTGGTTCCCAGCTCCTACCACCACCCAAACCAAGAAGGGTGAATGGCTGATTCTCAATTAATGCGGACCAAATCAGTTGTGCCGTCGCCATCCGCTTCCTAGTAACCTGTGGCTGTTCTGCTCAGATTCCGAAAGAAACCCCTGCTGGCTCTACCGCCCAACATTCAGCAGCCTAGACCAGAAGTCAGAGGGCTACTCGTGCACTTCTGCAGTTTTGGAATGTCATTCCACGGGCACACTCCCTCTGAAGGGGCAGGAAAGAGGACCCCACCTTATGCCTGAAGCAAATGGGACCCAGAGGTAACTACCAAGATCACAGGGTGAGTGGGGCTGGAGGAAGGGTCTGGAACTAGGCGCCACTGGCTGACTGAACTGTGTGCAGCGTTTGGAAGCCTGCTGCTCAGGCGTTCTGCAGGAAAGGCAGGTGATGGAGCTCAGCTCTGACCTGCAACCACAGCATCTCCTGGAATGCATCACAGATCTGAGCTCAGCCCACCTCCTCCGGGCACTCTGGTCCCATGATGAGTGTAAGGCTCTGCCCTGTCCAGCAGCACCAAATGTGCCCCTCGTTGTGGCCCCCAAAGACTAGCGAAATAGAAACTGGGGGTGGGGGAATCTCTGGAGTTAGTGAGCTCATCCGTCTTGCTTTAGAGACAGATGCTTTCAGGTATCTGTTGAGACGAAGGCAATCTAGCAAAAACTAGATTGATTTTCTTTTTTCTTTTCACTTTTTTGAGACTCTGTCACCAAGGCTGGAGTGCAATGACATGATCTCGGCTCACTATAACCTCTGCCTCCCGGTTTCAAGCAATTCTCCTGCCTCGGCCCCCCGAGTAGCTGAGATTTACAGGCACTCGCCATCATGTCTGGCTAATTTTTGTATTTTTGTAGAGATGGGGCTTCACCATGTTGCCCAGTCTAGTCTCCAACTGCTGACCTCGGGTGATCTGCCCGCCTCGGCCTCCCAAAGTGCTGGGATTACAGGCATGAGCCTCCGCACCTGGTTGATTGCTTTCAAAAATTTGGAAATTTCCTTCACAAATACTCAGCCTCCCTGGTTTATGCTATGGAGAGTGGCAGGAGCTGGGGAAGCAGAGGGTTGCTGGAGAAGGTTGTTGGCCCAGCATAAAACCCTGTCTGGCCCTTCCTAAGCTGTAGAGCCCCTTCTGTCTTCCTGATGCAGCACTGCTGTCTTTGCGCATCACAGAGGCCAGGAGCACAGTGACCCTCTGGGACACGGGACTGTGGGATGCAGCCCACGGGATTGATCTCTCTTCTCTCTCTCTCTCTCTCTCTCTCTCTCTCTCTCTCTCTCTCTCTCTCTCTCTCTTATTTTCCTGAAGGCCCTGCTGGGAATGATTCTGGCATCACACTTAGGTTGCTATGGTGGAAAAACACACTGGCGCAGAAATAGGACAATCTGGGCAAATCTTGGCTCTCACATTCTTCAGCTTTGTGGCCTTGGACAAGTCAATGAAAACTCCCCAGGCCCCAGTTCCTCATGGGCAACAGTAAACGAGGAGGTACTGTGGTGGGAAGCCTCAGGAGGGGCAGAGTTTCTATCTCAGAGCCAGCCTTGCCACATCTGTGCCTTGCCCGTGTCCCTGCATGCTCAGCCTCACTTTTCCCCGCTGAACAAGAGAGGGATTTGATGAGATGATCTCTCAAGTCCCTTTTAGTTGAAATTGTCTTTTCTGCTGCCTGGCATCTCAGACTACAGGACTGAAAGCTGGGCAAGGCCCAACAGCGGCAGCCAGCCGGGGGGTCTTCCACACTCGGCTCAGCCCACCCTCAGGGGCGGGGCCAGTACCTGCCTATCAGTGCCTAGGCTGGGGTCTCACCTGCAGCAGGCCTGCTAGGCACGAGGGCCCCCACACCTCAGGGCTCTCATCCTGTCTGGCCACTCTGCAGATGAGATAAATGAGGCCTGAGAGGGAAAACGATTCACCAACATGAAATCCTCAGATGGCTGGCTGGGCATGGTGGCTCACGCCTGTAATCCCAGCACTTTGGGAGGCTGAAGCGGGTGGATCATTTGAGGTCAGGAGTTTGAGACCAACCTGGACAACACAGAGAAACCCCATCCCTATTAAAAATACAAAAATTAGCTGGGCATGGTGGTGTGCACCCAGCTGCTCGGGAGGCTGAGGCAGAAGCATCCCTTGAGCCTGGGAGGCGGAGGCTGTGGCGAGCCAAGATGCGTCACTACACTCCAGCTTGGGCGACAGAGTGAGACCCTGTCTTTAAAACATGTACATATATACGATGGCGTCAGTGCAATCCTTTTTCTGTACTACTCAGAATGTTTGGGTTTGTTTTTTCTCTAGCACACTTGCTGTGGGAGAAATTCCAGCTCTTCTTGGGAGAAAGTATAAGCATTCTTTCTCTCCCAGTCATGGGACTTCTCATTTGGAATTCCGGGTTGTCCCATGGTAGCAAATTATTTTGCGTAACAACAAAAACTCTGTTTTCCAAAGTGCTGCGTGAGGCCTGAGACGTGCTCGGCAGTCTGCCCGTGAGTCAGAGCTGATAGCTGGGCTTGGAGCAGGACCAGGGGCAAATAATCCTCCCCTTTCAGCTTCTCCGAGGGTTCTCCACACTGTGCTCGACGAGGCAGGATGTGGGCCTGGGGCGGCAGCCACGTCTGCACTCGCAGCCTTCCCGGAAGTCCGGGGCCTCCCCTCCTGAGCCTCTCTGCTCCGGCCAGGCTGCATGTCGGGGTGGAGCATCAGCTTTTGTTTACGATATTCTATCTTTGCTTTCCAAGGAGTTTCTCATTCACACTATTTTCCCCAAGTTCAGGGCCTGTGAAGTGGAGACTAATTAAAGCATCATATGCTGACACCTGCTAAGCTATCACTGCAGTGCGGTCCCTTCCCTCAGCTTGGGAAAATCCTCAACCTTTCTTTGCTTTATCTTTTTTTTTTCTTTCTGAGACAGAGTTTCACTCTTGTTGCCCAGGCTGGAGTGCAGTGGCGTGATCTCCGCTCACCACAACCTCCGCCTCCTGGGTTCAAGCGATTCTCCTGCCTCAGCCTCCAGAGTAGCTGGGATTACAGGCGTGCAACCACCATGCTCGGCTAATTTTTTGTATTTTTAGTAGAGACTGGGTTTCACCATGTTGGCCTGGCTGGTCTTGAACTCCTGACCTCATGATCCACCTGCCTCAGCCTCCCAAAGTGTTATGATTACAGGTGTGAGCCACCACACCCAGCCAATTTTAATCATTGCTTTTCAAAGAGTTTTTTATCCATACTATTTTCTCAAAGTTCAGAGCTTGTGAAGCGGAGACTAATTACAGCATCTTACTCGGACATCTGCTAAATTATCACCCCACTGCGGTCCCTTCCCTCAGCCTGGGACAATCCTCAGCCTTTCTTTGCTTAATCTTCTTAAGGACAACAATGATAAACCAAAAAGGACTGTGCTGTGTGGTCTGCTACGAATACTTTTTTTCCTAACTCAGTGGTTAGTTGAACAGTACAGGAGTAAGAAAAGGAGAGATGAGAGCAGATGGGAATAGTCCTGCAGGCAACTGTTCTAGATGCTGTGGGATTCTGCCTCTGCGTGGTGTGGTGCTGCCTGGGACTGAGAAGGCAAGGGGCGCGGGGTGAGGGGAGGCATAGAAAGTGCCACAAGGCGCTGTTGGGAGCAGCCTCACCTTGATGGAGGCTCCGGCGAATCTCGCCAGCTGTTTGATGTGCGCCCCTTTCTTCCCGATGATGGCACCCACAGCCTGGGTTGGGATGAAGAGATTCACAATCTCCTGCTCTGGATACTTGGGAGGGCAAGACAAGAAAGAAGACGTCATTCTAACTGGGCTTCTCCTCCAGGCACTGAGCAGGTGCCGAGCGCCTCACCATGAACCCCATGGTGGGAAGGCCCCACCACCCGCGGAAATGGCTAGAATGGTGGACGGGATCCTTCTGCGGCCTACGGTTCTGCGGGCGTGCAGCCTGAGCAAGGGACCTGAGTGCAGGCAGCACTGCTGACAATCAAGGGTATACTCCTCTCAAGCATCTCAGTTTGTTGGATTCTAAGAGCTGTCTGTTCACAGTTTTTCTGTCTTATACAAATGTGATCTGTATCTCTCCTGTGTCTTCCAAGAAATCAAAGCAGCTATGAAACACAGGTGACTGAGGATGGCCCCCAAGGCATCTGTGAGAGGGAACGGACAGGTGCCCCACTCATCTGGCAGCCAGAGAAGCATTTCACAACGAAACCTGCCCTGACCCGACTGCATGGTGACAGCCCAGGATGATGGGGTGCGCCACCCCTCCCAGGACGCTGTGACAAAAGGTAGAGGCTCTTGAGCAAGGCTGCCAGGGTTCCTTGCAAGTGGGGTCTGTGCGAACGGCGTGACCTGATTTGCTAGACTTTGTTCAAAGAGCTTTGGAAACTCTGCTCTTCAGGGCCAACAGCACCTCCTCATCCGGCCTCCTGCTCGCTTGCCCGCAGCAGTTCCTGCCACCTGTGAGGCGTGCGAGCATCCGCAGGACTGTGCAACAGGAAGGGTACGGGCCTCTGAAGAACCTGAGGGACGCGCGGGTGCTGGGCAGTCTCGCGAGCTCATGCCTTGAGGGGCATCACTCCCAGGACAACCCAGAGCCACAGGAGACAGAAGCTGCACTGTGAGCGCTCACTGGCCAGCCCATCAAGGGCCGAGTGGGCCCAGCCCCAGGAGAGGGAAAAGCAGCAGCCGCGGCTGAACTGGAACTGGGAGGCACTTACAGAGTGATGATGCGGGAACGGCCCAAACTGGTGATGGGGGTACAGGCTGGAGAAGTATCCGGAGTGGGTCTGCGCATGAGAGAAACAGTCAGTGGGCAGATGCCCTCAGGGACCATCACCATCCTCAGGGAGGCAAGATCTCCCACACGCAACACAGGCTCTCCGTGGCATCAGCTGGCTCCACTGTCGTGTCTACACGCCTGTCCCTCTGTGTCTCAGATCTCTGCTCCACTTTCCCCACTCAGACCACTGAACACGTGGCAAGATGTCCCCCGGTTGCTGAGGCTCTCTGGGCTAAATGTTCATCATTTCTAAGCTGAGTCATGCTTGAGGCTTCCTAGGAACATACCATGGGTGTAAATGCACTCACACATAGACACCCAGTGACACTTGCACCCATGCCCCCTGGTGGAGAGGTGGGGCCGGTGCCTTCCATTTTCTGGGGAATGATGAGTTGTAGATTCAAAAGAACAGAGTGTGCTGGACAATACCCCAGAGTTATTCAGAACAAGCAAATGCGTTCCTGGGGAGACAGATCAGTCAGCTCCATCAGAGAATTCCAGAAGGAATGGAAAGAATCCTGAGAAGGGAGAAATTTAAAAGGAGACGGAACTTTGGGAATCCGAAACGGAAGGATCACTTGGGTCCGGGAATTTGAGACTAGCCTGGGCAACATAGAGACCTCTTCTCCCTAAAAAATTAAGTGGGTGCGGTAGTGTGCACTGTGGTCCCAGCTACTCAGGAGGCTGAGGTCGGGGGATCACATGAGCCTGGGAATTTGAGGCTGCAGTGAGCTATGACTGCACCACTGCACTGGTGCCATGCCTGGGTGACAGAACAAGACCATGTCTCCATAAGGGGGGTGGGGGGAGATACTGAGAGAGGAGAGAAAAAAAATGAATGTGGAGAGGGAGGAGTAGGAAACAGGAGGGCAGATATGGACAGAAAAAAGTAGAGCTATTAAGAAAATAGAAATTTAGAAAGTAGCTGTTTTTTTTTTTTTTTTTGAGACAGAGTTTTGCTCTTTTGCCCAGGCTAGAGCAAAGTAGGATGATCTCAGCTCACTCCAACTTCCACCCCCTGGGTTCAAGCGATTCTCCTGCCTCAGCCTCGCAAGTAGCTGGGATTACAGGCACCTGCCACCATGCCTGGCTATTTTTTT
Source organism: Cheracebus regulus (assembly GCA_963574635.1). Taxonomy (NCBI): domain Eukaryota; kingdom Metazoa; phylum Chordata; class Mammalia; order Primates; family Pitheciidae; genus Cheracebus; species Cheracebus regulus. The sequence continues at coordinate 38,792 of CAUYQU010053639.1, forward strand.
GTATTTTTAGTAGAGATGGGGTTTCACCAAGTTGGCCAGGCTGGTCTCAAACTCCTGACCTCAGGCAATCCACCCGCCTCAGCCTCCCAAAGTGCTGGGATTAAAGGTGTGAAACACCATGCCCATCTAAGTAGCTGCTTTTTACTGAACAGCTACTGTGCATTAGATACTAACATAGATATTTTGTGTCTATTCATAAACTCTTTAATGCTGATAAGAGTCCTAAGAGAGGGAACTATGTCTGATTTGATATATTCTACTTTTTTCCTTTTGAGATGGAGTTTCACTCTTACTGACCAGGCTGGAGTGCAATGGCATGACGTCAGCTTACTGCATCCTCTACCTCCCAGGTTCAAGTGATTCTCCCGCCTCAGCCTCCCAAGTAGCTGGGATTACAGGCATGTACCACCAAGCTCAGCTGATTTTGTATTTTTAGTAGAGACAGGGCTTCACCACATTCATCAAGCTGGTCTCGAACTCCTGACCTCAAGTGATCCACCCGCCCCAGCCTCCCAAAGTGCTGGAATTGCAGGCGTGAGCCACCACACCCAACCTGATATATTCTTACAGGCAGAACGCTGACCATCAGCAGAATTGTGAGCTGTGCTTTACCTAAGGCCCGGTCAACACTGACGTCACTCTTCCAGGAAAGGAGGTGAACAGCACTGGGCACCATGGAACCAATCCCCTCAGGCCCACCCTGCAAGATGGTCCCCCAGGAAGACAATTCCAACAGTGGTCAGACATGGCCTGGGCTTGGAGTCTGGTGACCCAGCTTTCATTTGAGGTCCCCTGAGCAAATGTCACAGTGACAGGCATGCTCTCCATCCCCCGAACCTCCTGAAGGTTAGGACTTTGCTGTATGAGCCATTACGGACAAAATGGAACCGTTGCCCTTCCTGAACTTGGAGAGAGAAGGCAGAGATGTGAACAACCTGAGGAGCTGCTCCAGGGGTGTGTAGGTTACCAGCCACACCGGCAAGCCGGTGAGAGCCTCACTTGGATTTGCAAAGGGGCTGCAGCAGCCCCTAATGCCCACAAGAGGGTGCCATGAGATCAGCAGTCTCTTGGCAACCTTAAGTTTTGCAGGAAGGTGGGTGAAGCGGTTTCTCTCTCTGCTCTACCCCTTTCTTAAGGACCCCTTGGAAAGAACATTAGCTCCAGATCTTTCTCTGCAGGTCCCTGTCCTGGGCCATGAAGAGCTGGGGGAGAATTCATGCAACTTTTCTGCTCAAAACTCTACTCTGAGGAAAGGGCATTTCAGCCCTCCTCTCCCTGAAGAATCAGGCCTCATGGCAGAAATAATTCTTTTGAACTATGATGTGCCATTTCCTAACTCACGTGAGGCCAGGAATAGACAAGCCACACTGTGGCTCCTATTCTGGATTCAAATATTCTCACATAAATATTATCAAATTTAGACTTCCTTTTAAAATTAGCTGTCAAAGGATAAAAAGGACAAATTCTCTTTTATTCATGAGTCACAGCTGGAAAACTGTCACAGGGAAAGAATCTTGAACTCTGCAATCAGGAGCTTGTTTCTAGCGGAGGCTGTACCATTAGCCCCTGTGTACACAAGTTAGTTTTTGGAGTCAGACGATCTCAGTCTCTGAATCATCACCTCTACAAGTTGGAAAAACTTAACCTATCTGAGTCTTATCCATAAATAGACTCAAATAATATCTTATAGTATTGTTGTGAGGGTTGGTTCATTCATTCATTCAAAAGGCATTTGAGGTCAGGAGTTCGAGACCAGACTGGCCAACATGGCAAAACCCTGTCTCTAGCAAAAATACAAAAATTAGCTGGGCGTGGTGGTGGGCACCTGTAATTCCGGCTACTCAGGAGGTTGAGGCAGGAGAATCACTTGAACGCAGGAGGCAGAGTTTGCACTCTAGCCTGGGAGACAGAGCAAGACTCCATCTCAAAAAAAAAGTGTCTCTTATCAGAGCAAACTTTCTATTTCCCATCCCTTTCCCATATGTTCCCTTTTCCTGGGAGAACTGTCGGGTTCAAGCTACGATGTGTGACCATTGATACACAAGGGCAAGGATCCGGCAAGGGAATTACATTTCACTGATCTTTTGTATTCTATTTTTCATTCCAATTTCATTTATTTCCACCCTGATCTTTATTACTTCTTTTCTTCTACTAATTTTGCTGTTAATATGATGTAACACATTGACTGATTTGCATATGTTGAACCATCTTTGCATGCTAGGGATAAATCCCACTTGGTCATGAATGGTCTTTCTAATGTACTGCTGAATTTGGTTTCCTAGTATTTTGAGGCATATATATGAATTATGTGCAAATACTTAAATAGTTTCAGTGTGACTCCAGACTGCAAAGCTGGCAGGTGCTCCCTCTGGGCACCAGGGACATGGGCCTTGGGAAGCAGAGAGGACCTGGCCAGAGGGTTTGGTGTTGCGGACACAGCTCTCTAAGATGCAGAAGGCGCACTGCTCTACGCCAGCTTGTCCAAGTGTCTCCTGCCATGGCAGCTGCCTGTCCTGCTCTCATGGGACAACCTGAGAAGCTGGAGGGAGCTAGGAATTGGCGAGCCAGCAAGAGGTAGACCCGAGATGCTCACACAGATCTCTGTGCCTGTCTCTGCAGCCCAAGATCTGAACCACTGCACTCAACGCTGCGCTCACCTGGGACATTCTCAACTCACTGGTTCAGGTGGAGTGTGGGGAGCATGCTATGAAAAAGCTCCCCTGACGATTGTAATTATGCTCTCTGTTGAGTTCATTTAAATATATAAATGGACAACTAAAATCCATTTGACACATATAAAGAATGAGCAGCATGAAGGAGAGGAGCCCAGCTGCACAAGATACGCAAATGACCCCAGTGAGTTAATGCAGGGAGAAGGGAGCGCTTTTTACAGAACTGTGATTTGATCTCTGAGTGAGATTCAAGCGGACAGTGCTTCAATAATTTGTACATAAACTGCTGCAAGAAATGAACAATCTGAGAACCGGAGTGATCCTGGATATGAAAAATATGGTTAAGTAAACACTCAGTAGAGGACGTACAACTAGTAGGGCAGACACTGCTGAGAAGCCCATCGATGCACACGACTGTTAAACCACACAAACCCAAGACAAAGTGTGGGACGTGGACAGGCACAAAGACTAGAGTGAGATTTGCTGTAACTCTCCTGTTCTGGAGTGGGAACCCCAGAAGAGAAAACAAAGTAGATGGGAGAGAAGCAATACTGAAATGAATTACGGAAGCAAAACATTCTCCTGAGCCAAAGAAAAACCTGGATCTTCAGATCAAAGCACTCAGAATTAGGTTCCTGAATTCCAAGGGTAAAGGCAAAACATTATAAAAGGCAAAAAAACTTAATAGACAGCAGGGGGGAAAAAAAGCCAGGCATGGTGGTATGCACCTGTAATCCCAGCTACTAAGAAGCTGAGGTAGCAAGAGCATCACCTGAGCTCAGGAGTTCAAGACTGCGGTGAGCTAGGATCACATTACTGCACTCCAGCCTAGGTGACAGAGAGAGCTGGACCCTGTTTCTTAAAATAATAATAATAATAATATACAGAGGAGAAAGATATCTACAGAAGAAAGAATGCTAGAAGTAACATTTTTAGAGTTCTAAAGGAACTATGGGCTGGGCGCGGTGGCTCACGCCTATAATCCCAGCACTTTGGGAGGACAAGGCTGGCAGATCACTTGAGGTCAGGAGTTCAAGGCCAGTCAGACCAACATGGCAAAACTGCGTCTCTACCAAAAATACAAAACTTAGCCAGGTGTGGTGGCGTGTGCCTATAGCCCCAGCTATTTGGGAGGTTGAGGCATGAGAATCACTTGAACCTGGGAGGTGGAGGCTGTACTGAGCCAAGATCACACCACTACACTCCAGCCTGGGCGACAGAGTGAGACTCTGACTCTAAACAAATAAATAAAGGAACTATGACCCTAGAATTTCTAGACACCCAGAATTCATTCACATGTGAAGGAAAAAGAAGGACATTTTCAGATACAGAAAGGCTTAGAAATTATACTCGTGCTATTTCTGTAAAAACTTGTTTGAGAAAATACTCCAGCCAAACAACAACAAAAAATTCAAATAAGTAAACTCAAAAAATGATAGCATAAGGAACACAAGAAGCTGTCTGTAGTGAGCAATGAAACCAGCAAAAGTTTAGTAAATGCTAAATAACTGGATTCCGTGGTTGTATATTTATTAAGACAGCAAGTTTAGGCCGGGCGCGGTGGCCCATGCCTGTAATCCCAGCACTTTGGGAGCCCAAGGCAGGCAGATCACCTGAGGTCGGGAGTTCGAGACCAGTCTGGCCAACATGGTGAAGCCTCGTCTCTACTAAAAACACAAAAAGAAAAAAATTCACTGGATGTGGTGGTGTATGCCTGTAATCCCATCTACTCAGCAGGCTGAGGCATGAAAATCACTTGAACTCAGAAAGCAGAGGTCGCAGTGAGCCAAGATCATGCCACTGCACTCTAGCCTGGCAACAGAGCAAGCCTCCAACTCAAAAAAAAAAAAAAAAAAAAAAAGTCTCAGAAGAGCCACATATAAGCAAGAATGCAGAATGCATGCATAAATGTGACTCAGGATGTTGGTGCCAGTTTGTGCCTGCATTTTGTTGGCAGGATGGCACAGGGGATTCATCCTGTCTCTATACAGATAACCCAAAAAGCTATTGCAAATTCACACAATGTGATGCCTACCCCAGAAAGCACTTCTCAAAAGAACAGAATGGCTAAGATAATGTTCACCCACTCAATTCTTCCCATTTAAACAGCATCAACACTGGGGTAAAGAAAGTTTGCTTTAGAGCTGGACGTGGTGGCTTGTGCCTGTAATCCCAGCACTCTGGGAGGCCAAGGCAGGTGGATCACCTGAGGTCAGGGGTTCAAAAGCATCTTGGCCAACATGGCGAAATCCCATGTCTACTAAAAATACAAAATTAGCCTGGCATGGTGGCTAATCCCAGCTACTTGGGAGGCTGAGGCAGGAGAATCTTTTGAACCTGGGAGGTGGAGGTTGCAGTGAGCCGAAATGGAGCCATTGCACTCCAGCCTGGGCAACAGAGCGAAACTCTGTCTCAAAAAAATAAATAAATAAATAAATAAATAAAGAGAAAGTTTGCTTTAAAAATAAGCAGTCTGTGTAGAGAAAAATTAGGAATGAAAAAAAGCTGTCAAGTATCCTGAGCCGCAATCTTGAATAATGCTTGTGAATATAAACATTAAAGTAAAACACTCATAAAATTCACATTTCTTCTGTTGTAAATAAATACTTACTGAGAACTTACTAAATACCAGGCATTGTGCTAAGTGTTTAGATACGATGTATGTTACATTTTCTTTAAAAAATTGCCTATTAATAAAACATAATAATTTGAATTGTAGATATAGGTAGAAACTGTATATGTATGTATGTATGTCGATACATATATCTCTGCCCTATATATTTTAATAAATGATCAACACTCACGAAATGTTCTTATTTGAGCTAACAAGTCCTTTTTTATAATAAATGAGCTTCTAGTTGAATTTGCTATTGGTTTCTTTCTTTGCTAGTTATGGCATATTGTATTTAAGAACACGTGTTGTCAGGCACGGTGGCTCACGCCTGTAATCCCAGCACTTTGGGAGGCTGAGGCTGGAGGATCACAAAGTCAGGAGTTTGAGACCAGCCTGGCCAACACGCTAAAACCCTGTCTCTATTAAAAATACTAAAATTAGCTGGGTGTGGTGGCAGGCACCTGTAATCTCAGCTACTCACAAGGCTGAGGCAGGAGAATTGCTTGAACCCAGGAGGCAAAGGTTGCAGTGAGCTGAGACTGTGCCACCGCACTCCAGCCTGGGCGACAGAGAGAGACTCCATCTCAAAAAAAAAAAAAAAAAAAACAACACATGTTTAGAGGATGATTTAATATGAATTTGCCCATTAGGAAGAAGGCCTAAGCAATGTTGAGTTCAGGCTACATTGGATTCATCTGTACTCAAGCACCACCTTTAAATGAAAGCTTCTATTCTGATTCCACATAGCAGAGTAATGCTGCTGCTTGGAGGTGCCCAGCGCATAAGCACACCTCCACCAACTGAGCTACTTACAGCGAAGGGGTGGTAGGGGGCAGCGGGGGGAGCTCCGCGGGGCCCTGCTGGTGGAGAGAGCACGGACAGTCCTGTTGAAAAGATGCCAAGTGCGCTGAGGTTCAACCCTGGGATCAGATTGGCTTGTTGCTGGGAATAGAAATGGAGAAAACAGATGAAGGGAGGAGACCAGAGAGGCCCGCACGCCTGGGTCAACCTCCCTCTCTTGTCTGAATGGCACCAGCATCTCCTGATCAACTCTGCCCAGGCTCCGTGGACCTCTTCCTACGCCGTATCAGAGGTGGGTGCCACATCCCAACCTGACCATGGTGTTCCTTCAAGGCTTCTCTGCTGCCCTTGGGAATGTCTACATATCTTATGGCAAATGAGGCTCTTCTTGGGAATGGCAGCCACCTCGCCAGGCTCACTCCTACTAACCTTTCGTCTCCAACCTGGCCAGACCTGCTCCCTAATTACCTCTGGGCCCCTGCACATGCTGTTTATTTCCCAGGCAAGCAAGTGCTTTTCTGCCTTCCCACCTGGCTAACTCCTACTGACCTGTGGGTTTCACCTGGGTGTAGATGACCCCACATGCAGGAAGCTTTCTCTCAACCCTCTCTCATCCCTCCAATGCCCTGTCTGTGCTCTCCAGCATTCCTGCTTCCCTAAGACAGTACACATTACATGGTATTTAAATAGCCTGTTTAGTTACCTCCTTCCCTTTTAGACCACAGTTTCCTTGCAGACAGAGACTGTCATACTTCGTGTTGTGTTCTCAGTGCCTGGTACATAGTAAGTACTCAATAAATATTTGTTGAATGACTGTTTAAAACAAATTGGATTAACAGTGTTTTCTAGCTCTATCCAGGGAAAGATCAGACCCTTCACATGATGTAAATTCCCACACAGATAAACTCCGCTATCCAGGTTTGGGACGGTTTACGACTTTGTCTCTTTACTCTTTAGTTGTCACTTTTGTGATCATCTTGCTTGCTTATCTTACATTTCAACATGGGGCTGCTCACACAGGCTGGGGGTGGGATTTAACTACACAGCTCTTCAGAGACAGAGGAACGTGGTCACCTGCTCCAGGCTGTGTCCAATCTGCTTCTGTCTTTGTTTCCCTGAACACGAAGCAATTTCCTAACATTTTCTATTTTCTCATCTTTGGCTTCATTCACTCTGTAACTTGACTTTTTTTTTTTTATTTTCTTAACATCTGGAGTAGCAGGACTCATATCCTTCACCTTTACCTCATTTGGTATATAAGATGTAGTAATTTTGTTATTCACCTACCAGTGTGTGAGTTTGGCACAGACACGAATGAATCTAAGTGGAAAGCTCAGGTGAAGATGTGTGAATCACTCAGACCCTTCTGTAGCTTTTCCAGGTGTTCACAGAAAGAGATGTTTATCATAAGATGTCAAGAACCCACAGGAAGAAAATGAGATTGTCAGATGATACTTCCACAAATGTATCCAGGCATGGGGAGAAGACCACTCTGCAGTCTCGTGCTCTACGTCTTCTCATCAGGCCGCATCGTTATCATGTGACGTGGGCTGCTAAGGTGGGGGTCAGGGTGAGGTGGGGACAGATGACTGGCCACAGGAGAGGGTACAGCAGAAAAGTGCTGTGTTGAGGGACCTGGGTTTAACCCACGGAGTGCTTTGTCGACATTTATTTCTCTAAGAAATATTAGCAGGTCTGAGATTTGCTTCAAGGTCATCCATCAGGTATGGAAAGTGGACATGGATGAGGGTTTACAGGAAACAAAACAGGCCACGAGTTGGTAACTGCAAAAGCTGGATTATGGGTGTGTGAGGGCTTACTGGAGCGCCCTTTTCACTTCTGTATATGTTCAAAAAATCTAATTAAAAAGGAAAAAAATGTACTCTTCTCAGCTGAGCTGGACTTTTGCTGATGGCCAAATATTTCTGAGGTTTTTTGTTTCTGAATGCCAGATCAGTGTCTCCCCATTAAGAGTAAAAATTAGGTAGCAATCATAGGAAGGACAAACCTAAATGAGTCTGGTAGAAGTATCAGTAAGAGCTCAAGTGGTTGACAACACTTATCAGGCAATCTAGAAGTGCGGATCAGCAAGCAAGGGAGGCAATCAGAAGTTAAAGTATGCATTTTTTAAATTTAAAACAGTAACAGGATGATATTACAATAAGGTTTGGAAGGCTACATACATAGAAAAAAAAAATCCCACTTTTCTAACACACCAGCTATTTTTATTTTTGTATGTAGCCTTCCAGTCATTCTGATCCATGTTATTTTACATAATCGTATCTTTAGTTATATACTTTTACATCTTGCTTTTCTTGTTTATTTATTTAGAGATGGGGTCTCACTCTGTTGCCCAGGCTGGAGTGCAGTGGTGTAATGCCAGCTCACTGCAGTAGCCTCAACCTCCTTGGCTCAAGTGATCCTCCTGGCTCAGCCTCTTGAGTAGCTGGGACCACAGATGCATGCCACCACACCCAGTTATTCCTGCTTTTCTTAATAAACATTGTATCATCAGCTATTCCTTATTTCAGTCTTCAAAGTTATAATTTTAATGTCTTTACACGGTTTTGTCCAGTGTATTTATCTTAATTTACTAGTTGGTTTCTTGATTATTTTCATGCCTTTATCGTAGGAAGTCAGGAAAAACTCTGCATACCTATCCTAAGGCACTTCCTCATTAGCTGAATGACAAGTATTCTTAGACAGTCTTGAGCGCTACCTGAAAACACACGTGGAAACCCGCGGAGAAGAACGCACCGGGGACTTACATTAACAGCCAGCATATCATTTTCAAAGGCCTCACGCAGCTTCTTCATAATCTCTATCTCAGCACAGGCACAGGCCTCGACCGTGCCCTTCACAGTGATGGTTCTTTCCGGGTTGTATATGCTCAAATCCTGCAAACTGACCCATGAGAAGAAGAGAGAAATTTGGTTTTCAACAGGAAAAATAAAATGCCAAAAAAAAAAAAAAAAATCACACACAAGTCTTGGTGGAGAGAAGACTCAATCCTCTCACAACACACTGTGATGTCGAATCCCTGCCATCTTATTTCATATCTTAACTAGTGGTTTAGATCACATCCATAGTGAAAAATGGCCACCTGGCAAGTATTTACATATTTTTTAAAAAACAATGATGGAGACAGTTGCACCACTTCTGATTATATTCCCATTTTAGGGAAAAGCAGATGAAAGAACTGGACATATTGCAATGCTCAGGTGTTCGATTACTGGCATGATTAGTCTGAATAAGCGGCTTACGATGAGATTGTTATCTTGGTCCCTGTTTCGTGTTCAATTTTCTTCAAATTTCTGCCTTCTTTTCCAATCAGTCTTCCAACCAAGCCATTGTGGGCCAAAATCTTCAGAGGAATCTCTTCGGCTCTAAAAGAGAGAAGTAACAATTTAACACTTCAGACAGCTCTAATAGTTGTCTCCCAAAAACCATTATCTTGCTTTTTTCTTAAAAATGGAAGTCATTTTGTTCAGGTACCAAATGGTGATGGGATTTAGGAGAGGTCAGGTCCCTCACTAACCCTAGTTCATGAATTTTGATTAGCATAAGCCAAACCATAATAATCCTACTCCCTTGTAGTAACAGGTTGGAAGTGGATCCGTGAGGCTGATCCGGCCAGACAGTATTACAAGAACTCTACTGGGTGAAGAATGTTCTCCTTGCTCTTAAAAAAAACAGGTACAAGGGAAACTGATGTTAGCAAGATAGCAGAATAGGAAGACACAGGTCACTTTCCCCACAGACAACTCAAATCGACAATAGACAGACTTGTTGATTTGAGGAATATTTCTGTGAGAACTCTCAAAATCAGCTGAGAAGCTGTACTATGAAGTCCATCGTAAATGAAAAAAGAATTCCAGGCTGGGAGCAGTGGTTCACACCTATAATTCCAGCAGTTTGGGAGGCCAAGGTGGGCAGATAGGCCTGAGCCCCGAAGTTCAAAACCAGCCTGGATAACACAGTGAAACACCGTCCCTACTAAAAATACAAAATTAGCCAGGCATAGTGGTGCATGCCTGCAGTCCTAGCTATTTGGGAGGAGAGATATATATACAACAAAAGAGTAAGAAAATTCACTGCTTCCACAGCCCCACTCCCTACATGGCATACTGAAGAGCAAAGGGGAGGAAACCCTAAAGGCTGGGCTCCTCTGTTGGGCCAGAAACAAAGACTGGATTATGCACACAACATTCTGGCTTGTCTGGAAGGTGCCAGAAAATCTGTTTTTTGTGTCACTGATTCAGAGTACTGACAGGATCAGCACCAGAGTTCAGAAGCTACTGAGAACAGGGGCAAGCAGCATTAAGGACTACAGTTCTGCAGTCAGACATCAGAGGGACCAAGAGACCAGAGAAGGTCTGAGAGGTCCCAGAACCTCTAGCTAGGATTTCAGGTCTTCCACTGCCCAAAGCCAGTACACAAAGACTGTGAGAGGTGGTGGTTTTTTCAAACGCCCAAATCCCAACAAAAAAAAATTTACTAGGCATACAAAGAGACAGAGAAACATAACTCAATCAAAGGACCAAAATAAAACTCCAAAACTGCCTCTCAAGAACACAGATCTACATGCTCCCCGACCAATAATTAAAGTAATTGTAAACATGCTCAGTGAGCTAAACAAGAACACAGACAACTAAATAAAGTCAGAAGAATGATGCAGGAATGAAATGAGAGTATCAGCAAAGAGACAAATTCTAAAAAACAACCTAACAAATTCTGGAGCTGAAAAATACAACCGAACAGAAAAATTTGTTAGAGGAGTTCAACAGCAGACTTGAACGAGCAGAGGAAAGGACTGGCACATTTGAATACAGGTCATTTGAAATTTTCAAGTCAGGGGAATAAAATAAATAAATAAAGTAAAGAGAGCCTAAGGGACCTATGAGACCTGCCAAATAGATCAATATAAGCATAACGGGAATCCTAGAAAGCGAAGAGGGAAGAAAGGGGGATAGAGCTTATTTGAAGAAGCAATGGCTGAAAACTTTCTCAAATATAAGGAAAGAAATGTACAAACAAATCAAAAAAAGAACTCCAACTGGGACAAATCCACAGAGAACCACACTGATACACATTATAATCAAACTGTCTAAAGTCAAAGATAAAGAGAGTATCTTGTAAGAGGCAAGAGAAAAGCAACTGTGACATAGAAAGGAGCTTCCATGACAGTATCTGCAGATTTCTTAGCAGAAACTTTACAGGCCAGAATGGAGCGGGATGATATATTTGAAGTGCTGAAAGAAAGAAACTGCCAACCAAGGATACCATGTGTGGTAAAAGTGTCCTTCAAAAATAAAGGAGAAATTAAGACAAAAAATGCTAAATTATCTAATTTTCCTTGTGCTGTTGATATCTGGTTTCATTCTATTGTGATCAGAAAAGATACTTTCTATGATTTCAATCTTCTTGAATTTGTTAAGATTTGTTTTGTAATATTATCTATGCTGGAGAGCTCCACATGCACTTAAGAACATATATTCTGCCATTGCTGGATGGAATGTTCTTGTATGTCTGTTGGTCTATAGTGTTGCTCCAATTTATTTCCTTATTGTTCTATCTGGTAGTTTTATCCATTATTGAAAGCGGAGCCCTGAAGTTTCCTACTATTATCCTGCTATCTATTTCTCTCTTCAATTCTTTCAAAGTTGACTTCATATATATAGAAGCTCTGAGGTTTGGGATTATAGGTGCCTGCCACCACACCCTGCTAATTTCTGTATTTTTAGTAGAGACGGGGTTTCACCATCTTGGCCAGGCTGGTCTTGAACTCCTGACCTCATGATCCACCTGCCTTGGCCTTCCAAAGTGCTGGGATTATAGGCATGGGCCACCATACCTGGCGTTTTGCTGATTTTTTTTTAATAGCGATGTGCTTTGATTTTCTTTTGTGTATGTTCTTTCTTTTTTTTTTTTTGAGATGAAGTCTCGCTCTTGTCCCCCAGGCTGGAGTGCAATGGCGCAATCTCAGCTTGCTGTAACTTCTGCCTCCCAGGTTCAAGCAATTCTCCTGCCTCAGCTTCCTGAGTAGCTGGGATTACAGGTGCCTGCCACCATGCCTGGCTAACTTTTGTATTTTTAATAGAGATGGGGTTTCACCATGCTGGCCAGGCTGGTCTCGAACTCCTGATCTCAGGTGATTTGCTCACCTTGGCCTCCCAAAGTGCTGGGATTACAGGTGTGAGCCACCATGCCCGGCAGGCAGTGTATGTTCTTACAGATTTTTTTCTTTGTGGATACTATTGCAATTACATAAAACATCTTAAAGTCATAGCATCCCATTTTAAACTAGTAGCAACTTCAATTGCATACAAACGCTGTATTCCTTTACCCCACCTCCAAATATCACAAGTTATATCTTTATATGTTTTTATATCCATTAACATAGATTTATAGCTTAAAACAATGTTTTTAGCATTTAAATTCTATGCACCAAAATTACTACAGTACAGGTTACTATATTTGTTAATATTTACCTTTACCAGATAACCATATATTTTCATATGGCTTTGTGTTGCTGTCTGTCATCCTTTTGTTTTATATTTTATTGTTTTTTCTTTCTTTCTTTCTTTCATTTTTTTGAGATGGAGTTTTGCTCTTTTTGCCCAGGCTGGAGTGCAATGGCCCGATCTCAGCTCACTGTAATCTCCACCTCCCAGGCTCAAGAGATTCTCCTGCCTCAGCCTCCCAAGTAGCTGGGATTACAGGCATGCACCACCACGGCCAGCTAATTTTGTATTTTTAGTAGAGATGGGGTTTCACCATGTTGGTCAGGCTGGTCTCAAACTTCTGACCTCGTGATCTGCCCACCTTGGCCTCCCAAAGTGCTGGATTACAGGTGTGAGCCACTGTACCCAACCCCATCCTTTTATTTCAACTTGAAAAGAACTAAACCCAAAATTAGCATAAAAATGGTAATAATAAAAATCAGAGCAGAGATAAACAAATATAATCAACAAAACTAAGAGTTGTTTATTTGTAAAGATCAACCAAACTGAAAAATCCTTAATTAGATTAAGAAAAAAACCGAACTTTCAATAACTAAAATCAGAAATGGAAGAGGGAACACTACTACCAATACTACAGAGATAAAAAGGATTATAAGAGAATATTATGAACAACTGTATGCCTACAAATTTGATAATCTAAAAAAAATGGATCAATTCCTAGAGGGAACATACAACTACCAAGATTGAATCATGAAGAAATGGAAAGTCTGATCAGACCAATAATTGAATCAGTAATCAAATATCTCCCAACACAGAAAAGCCCAGGACCAGATGGCTTCTTTGGAGAATGCTACCAAACATTTAAAGAAGAATTATCACCAATCCTCCTGAAACTCTTCCAAAAAAAATGAAGCAGAGGGAAGATTTCCAAGCTCATTCCGTGAGGCCAGCTTTATCCTGATTGCAAAGCCAGACAAAGACACCACAAAGAAAGAAAATTTCAGACCAATATCTCCGATGAATATTGATGCAAAAATCCTCAACAAAATACTAGCAAATCAAATTCAGCATATGAAAAGGATTATAAGCCACAACCAAGTGGGATCTGTTCCTGGAACGGAAGGTTTGTTCAACATACAAGAATCAATTAATCGGGGGCTGGGCACAGTGGCTTATGCCTCTAATCCCATTACTTTGGAAAGCCAAGGAAGGAAGATCACTTGACGCCAGGAGTTCGAGACCAGCCTAGGGAACATAGACCCCATTACTATAAAATTTTTTAAAAAAATCAATCAATATAATAAATCACATTAACAGAATGAAGGGAGAAAAAACGACATGATCACGTCATTAGGAAAAGCATTTGAGAAACTTAATATCCTTTCATAATAAAAACACCCAACAAAATTAGGAAGAAAAGGAAATTACCTCACCATAAGACCATTTATGAAAAGCCCACAGCTAACATTCACACTTAATGATAAAAGATGGAAAGCAAAGCTTTTCCACTAAGACCAAGAACAAGGCAAGGATGCCTACTCCTGCCCATTTCTACTCAACATAAACTGGAAGTCCAACCAGAGCAATTAGGTACAAAAAAGAAAAAAGGCATGCAAATTGGAAAGGAAGACATAAAATGATCTCCATTCACAGATGATGTGATTTTATATGTAGAAGACCTTAAAAGATTCTACCAAAAAAAGTTAGAACAAACAAATTCAGCAAAATTGCAGGATACAAAATCAATCAACATGCAAAAATCATTTACATTTCTATATACAACAATGAATAATCTGAAAAGGAAGTTAAGAAAACACCACCATCTACAACAGCATAAAAAAGTATAGAATACTTAAGAATAAACCTAACCAAGGAGGAAAAAGACTTGTACACTGAAAATCACAAAAGGTTACTGAAAGAAATTTAAAGGCACAAATCAATGGAAAGGTATCCTGTGTTCATGGACTGGAATATTTAATATTGCGGAGATAATCGTACTACCCAAAGCAATCTATAGATTCAATATGAGTTCTATCAAAGTCACACTGCGCATTGTTTGCAGATATAGAAAAATTCATATGGAATCTCAAGGGACCTTGAACAGCCAAAACAATTTTGAAAAATAATAAAGTTGAAGGGCTGACTTCCTGCTTTTGAAATATATTACAAAGCTACGTAAACAAAACAGTATAGTACGGGCATAAAAACAGATAAATAGACCAATGCAATAGAATAGAGGGCCCAGAAATAAATCCTCGCATAGAGTGTTCAATGATTTTTGATACCGCGCTGAAACTACTAGATGGGGAAAGAGCAGTCACTTCAAATGCTGCTGGGGAAACTAGACACACATGTAGAAGAATAAAGTTGAACCATTATTTTATACCATATTAAAAAAATAACTCAAAATAGATTAAGAACCTAAACCTAAGACCTAAAACTATCAAACTCCTAAGAGAAAACACAGGGAAAAGTTTTATGATATTGGACATGGCAAAGACTTCTTGGTTATGATACCAAAAGCATAGGCAACAACAACAAAAAATTAGACCCATGGGAGAACATCAAACTCAAAAACTTTTGTGCATCAAAGGATATAATCAACAGAGTGAAAGGGTGGAATGGGAGAAATATTCACCAATCATTTATTTGATAAGGGGTTTGCTATGGTTTCAAAATCCTCTCAAAACTTATGTTGAAATTTAATTGCCACTGTTACAGTGTGTGATTGCAGTGATTACACTGTAACAGGAGGTGATTAGGTCATGAGTGCCTGCATGGACGGATTAATGCAATTATCACAGAGTTAATTAGTGGGCTGAGGATGAGTTTGGACCTATTTCATCTCTCTGTCTCATGCATTTGCTTCCACCTTAGGCCTTCCACCATGGGATAACCCTCACCAGATGCTGACACCACGCTCTTGGACTTCCCCGAACTGTGAGCCAGATAAACTTTTGTTCTTTATAAATTATCCAGTCTTGGGTATTCTATTATAGTAGCACAAAAGGGACTAAGATATAACGATCCAGAATACATAAAAGGTTCCTACAACTTCCATAACAAAAGAATCAAATACCTCATGAACAAAGGGTTTGAAGAGACACTTCTCTAAAGATGATATACAAATGGTCAATAAATATATAAAAAGATGCCCAACATCACTAATCACTAATCCTTAGAGAAATCTAAATCAAGATCACAATGAGATGTCACCTCGTACCTATTAAGATAGCTGTTATCAAAATAACAGAAAAACAAGTGTTGGGGAGGATGTGGAGAAACTGAAACCCCTGTGCACTGTTGGTGGGTTGTAAAATGGAGCAACTGCTAGAGGAAAAAGTACGAAGGCTCCCCCAAAAAATTAAGAGTAGGAAAAAAAAATTAATGAATTTTTTTTTTTTGAGACACAGTCTCGCTCTGTCACCGCCAGGCTGGAGTGCAGAGGCACAATCTCAGCTCACTGCAACCCCCGCCTCCAGGGTACAAGCGATTCTCGTGTCTCAGCTTCCCAAGTAGCTGGGACTACAGGTGCCCGCCATCATGCCCAGCTAATTTTTGTATTTTCAGTAGAGACAGGGTTTCACGATATGTTGGCCAGACTGGTCTTGAACTCCTGACCTCAAGTGATCCACGTGCCTTGTCCTCTCAAAGTGCTGGGATTAGACGTAAGCCGCTTCACCTGGCCTCACTGTAGCATTTCTTATAGCTGCATTTAATTATTTCTTGGTGTAATTACTCACTATTTGTTTAATGAGTGTCTTTCCCACTGGACTGCTCCATCAAAGCAAGAACCAATGTGTGAAGAAATGGTATGTGGGGAAGGAAAAAAAAAAGCAGGAACCAAGTCCTGTTCACGGTTATGGCCTCAACCTCCAGCAGTGCTTAGCACAATGGAGGCACCTAAAAATTTTTTTTCTAAGATATTCAAACTCTATCCTGGCCCTACATGAAAACATAAAAACTCAAGATGTAATTAGTTTTTTTGACTATTTAGAATCTTATTAAGTTGCTTGAACCTACATTGAAGAATCAAGGAAGGTGGCTGGGCACGGTGGCTCACGCCTGTAATCCCAGCACATCAGGAGGCCAAGGCCGGTGGATCACCTGAGGTCAGGAGTTCGAGACTAGCCTGGCCAACACGGTGAAACCCTGTCTCTACTAAAAATACGAAAATTAGCTGGGTGTGGTGGCGGACTCCTGTAATCCCAGCTGCTCAGGAGGCTGAGGCAGGAGAATCGCTTGAACCCGTGAGACAGAGGTTCCAGTGAGCCCAGATCACATCACTGCACTACTCCTGCCTGGGCGACAAGAGTGAAATTCCATCTCAAAAAAAAAAAAAAAAGGAAGAATCAAGAAAGGTATTATTCACAAAGTTCCCAAGAACTTGGATGAGAAATGGGCTTCTTCAAATTAAGCTGTGGCATTTGGGGGATTTCAAAAGCCCAAAGTAGAATAAATAATTCATAATAGAAAAGACAGAGTCTCTTACGAAATCTAAGAATAGATTTGTAATGTCCTTCTTTGAAGGACCGTTTTCATCTTCTTGGTTTTGGAACACTCATGTTTGACATTATTTGATTCATCCCTCTCTGCTTCTCTATAAAACTGCCACCACTACCCACAGATTTTGCCAAACTGAAAATCTCCCTTTTCTTTTTTTAGGGACAGGGTCGTGCTCTGCCACCCAAGCTGGAGTGTGGTGATACAATTATAGCTCACTGCTCAAATTCTTGGGCTCCAGCAATTCTGCCTCAGCCTCCTGAGTAGCTGAGACTACAGGTATAAGCCACCATGCCCGACTAATTTTTTAAATTTTTTGTAGAGATGGAGGTCTCACAATGTTGCCAGCCTGGTTTCAAACTCCTAGCCTCCAGCAGTCTTCCTGCCTCAGCCTCCCAAAGCGCTGCGATTACAGGTATGAGCCACTGCGCCCGGCCTGAAAGTCTATTTTTATTGTATTATCTATTCCATCACCACTCATTCATTTATAATACAAAGTCAATTTGTTTGGTAAGAACTGTATTTGCCACTCAAATTGGGACAAGCCTCATTACAATGTGGATTCCTATAAGTACTTCATGAAATAAGGAGAAAGGGCTGGGCACAGTGGCTCACGCCTGTAATCCCAGCACTTTGGGAGGAAGACGTGGCCAGATCACTTGAGGTCAGGAGTTTGAGAACAGCCCAGCCAACATGGTAAAACCCCATCTCTGCTAAAAATACAAAAATTAGCTAGGTGTGATGACACATGCCTGTAATCCCAGCTACTCAGGAGGCTGAGGCAGGAGAATCACTTGAACCCAGGAGGCGGAGGTTGCAGTGAGCTGAGATCGCGCCATTGCACTCCAGCGTGGAGCAACAGGGTGAGACTCTGCCTCAAAAACAAAAACAAAAAACGGTGGTGGGGGAGGGGGAGGACAGACAGAAGAAAAAAGTAGAAGAATAAAGCAGCCATGTGGAAACCCATTTCTACTACTTAAGTAAATGTAATCCAATGTTAAGAGTGTAAACAGCTTAGAAGCATGGTGGGAGAAACCTTTTCCAGGACAATAAATGATAGCTTTGGTGACAACATACATTCTACACTTGCACTGTCCAATACAATGAGCATTAGCTATACACATGGCTACTGAACTCTGAGTAAAAATAAATCATGCAGTTCCTCCACTACACTAGTCACATTGCAAATACTCAACAGCAACATGTGGCTAGTGGCTGACCTATTGACAAGTGCAGATACAGAACATTTCTGTCATTGCAGAAAGTTCTATTAGACAGCATGAGTCTATATGTTCCTCCCAATGGTGACAGAAGCATGAAAATCACGAAGAGAGACATGCAGGTGGAGAGACAGCCACACTGGAAATGCAAAAGATCTACTTCCCACTGTATTCTACCTGGGAACAAGCTTCTTAAACATAATCCCTCCCTGCCTTCATTACTGAATAACAGAGTTGGACTTTTTAAAAAACCTCTTGGGTTAAAGGAGGGAGAATCTACTCTTTTTCTCTGTTGAGTGATCTGGGCATTGCATGCAAACTTACAGTTTGGTCTCATCTGCCTCTTTCTGCATGATTTCAAGAATCATGCGGCATGCTTCAGAAGTCCCCTCTGGGGTGGCATGGATGGTGACAGGCTTCTCTGCAGCTCCAGAGTTCTCTTTTCTATGGATGTCTACACTGTAGGAAAAGAATCAGGAGCCATAATTACAAGGTCATCTGGACAGGATCCTCATCCCAAGAAAATATCACACCAGCCACTGTACAGGAAGGACACAGACAGACAAGGAGGCGTCATTAGCACGTCTGCAACCAATGAGGTTGTCCAAGGAGGCAAGCAGTGCAGGGGGTCTTGTGCCAAATTTTAATTATTTGCAGCTCCATTTAGAAGGGAACGGTTCTTACAGGAGTGCTGTAGGACAAAGGCACTAAGCCAACTCGGTAATGAAGCCAGTTTGGTAAATGAAGTATTTTGTGTAGTCTTTCAAATGACTGCAGAAGTGAAGAGTAAAGTGAGAAGGATAATACTGCACACTGGCACCCTGCCGGGCTCTGAACTGATTGCAGCTTTTAAAAGCCATATGTTAATCCAAATCCAAACACCAAATTCAAGCAAGCTTTATATATCTGAGTGTGGATAGAAAACAGAGGCATGCCCTCTCTCTGCCGCTCTAAGTTTTTGGTTTCCTTTCCACTGGCAGACTGCCATTAAGACTAATGGCTCCAAAGCTTGATGACTTTATCAGACTTCTTTGGGTAGTTGTGGTCCTACCTGTTTTTGTTAACTTTCGGAGTCACATAATTGAGTCTATCCTTTACTCTGGCTGTTAGAAAGTCTAGAGTCAAGTCTTTGGTTGACTTCTGAAAAATGGGCACACACTTTGAGAGCTAACTTCATTTCTATTGAAACTTGTGACTTTTTTCAAGCCACCTTAAACAATTTTTGGAACAAAAAGACATAAATAAAAGTTACTTTCAGAGACTCTGTCTCAAAAAAAAAAAAAAAGTCACTTTCACAGTAAACGTGGAGGGAAAGTCAGGGCTGATTTAAAAATAAAAGAAATACCAGAGAGTAACTTCCCTCTCTATTTCTCACTTCACTCCTAAGATGCAGCACTCCAGACTCATCTATATCAGTGTCTATTATTTGGGGATAAATAAGACATTTTGAAGAAATAGCATTTCGGATTCAGGTTACAAAACACTCACCGAATGACCTGAATGAAGTGCACTAGCACATATAAATAATTAATATGTGTGAGTAATGGAGTGCTTTGGAATTTAAGTACTTTCATAGTCGTTATTTCACTCAATCTGCCTGATTGTACTAATTCTCATAATAATCCTGGCAAAACAGACAGGAACCATCTATATCTATCTATCTGTCTGTCTGTCTGTCTGTCTGTCTGTCTGTCTGTCAGTCTATGTATCAATCAATCAATCGACAGAGTTTTGCTCTTGTCACCCAGGCTGGAGTGCAGTGGTGCGATCTTGGCTCACTATAACCTCCGCCTCTTGCATTCAAGCAATTCTCCTGCCTCAGCCTCCCAAGTAGCTGGGATTACAGGCATGCACCATCATGCCTGGCTGATTTTTGTAGTTTTAGTAGAGATGGGGTTTTACCATGTTGGCCAGGCTGGTCTCGAACTCCTGACCTCGGATGATCCCCCTGCCTCAGCTCCCCAAAGTGCTGGGATTACAGGGGTGAGCCACTGGGCCTGGCCGCAACCCTTTTTTTATAGAAGCAGCAATTGATGCTCAGGGAGGTTAACATCTTTTCTAAAATCATACAACCATTTCATGTGCTACAACTTGAACATGAGTCTTTGTTTTCATGTCCCAAGCTTGCTTTATTCTATCATACTATAGTCTTAGGAAGACATAAAAATCAAAATCTCCCTAAGACCTTTTATTCCCTTCAACTCTTACAACCAGTTTAGTCTCCTTGAACAGAGAGGAAAGTAAACAGAAAACCAGTGTGCTTTATTTCTTCTTTGACATGACAGTGACTCACCCACTTCTCTGTGAGACTATCTATGCGGTCACAAAGAATGGCCACCCCCAGGGCTCTGACTCAGGCTAAGAGGAAGAGCTATGAGGAGCGGGTTCTAGGAGCCCCAGAGCGCCCCACCTCTGCTTTTGTAGAAATCGATGCATTCATAAGCATTTGTTAGCTTATGGGAACAGTCCTGACTGTGAGATTATTGATACCCTCTTTATGAACCTTTAGCCTCTTACAGTAAGCTCATCGCAGCCCCCAGCTTGATGTTAGTCTGTTAGTAGTCCTGTTGAGAGAAGCCACTATTTCTTACAGCACAGCCCCTACTGCTAATGTAAGCAATTGTGACCTACGAGTGGCTGAGACCCACCAGCACGCAGGGGACCCCTCGGAAGGAAGCAAAGGAAGCCCCAGAGGCACGTACCGGGACTGGGTCTGCTTAGTGATGTTCTTTATGGTCAAGCCCTCCTTTCCGATGATGGCACCAACAAACTGGGTGGGGACCAGGATCCGCAGCGGGAAATCAATCTGTCTGGCCTGAGAAGAGCCCCCAGGGGCGTGGCCTTGCTCACGGGAAGAGTGGTCCCCACGCTGGGCTCGCTGAGGGGGCGAAAGGGAGCTCACCTCTTCCTCCGGGATGTAGGAAATCTTGAAGGAGTAGTTCTCAAACTGATGCCCGCTTAGCTTCTCCATGGCTCTGAAAGGCAGCAGGGACAGGGGCGCTTCATCAGAAACCAACATTAAGAAAGACCCTCCCGCAAGGCTGGCTCCTTCACTCCCATGTAACAGGCGCTGAACATCCAGCGGTGAGCAAGGAAGACACCATCTCTGTCCCCTTGAGGCTTGCAGTTAACAGTTAAACAGGTCATCACAGTGCATCAGCCTGGCCAGGCTTCATATCCAACATGGCAGCCTGGTCTCCACCACTCAAGGCCATTTCCCCCTTATCAAAAACTCTTATAAATATCAGTCTAAAATTATGACTTGGCCAGGCGAGGTGGCTCATGCCTGTAATCCCAGCACTTTGGGAGGTTGACGCATGCGGATCACAAGGTCAGGAGTTTGACAACATGGTGAAATCCGTCTCTATTAAAAACAACAAAAAAAATCAGCCGGGTGTGGTGGCGGGCGCCTGTAATCCCAGCTACTCAAGAGGCTGAGGCAGGAGAATAGCTTGAACCTCAGAGGTGGAGGCTGCAGTGAGCTGAGACCATGCCACTGCGCTCCAGCCTGGGCAAAAAGAGGGATACCCTGTCTCAAAAAAAAAAAAGCCTCTTTTAAATCATCATCCATATTATTGAAAATTCAGAAATATGTAAATACAAATAAAATCTTAATCCACTCTCTATCTTAACTGTCTTAAATATAAACATATTATCTGCAAAAATGGATTAATATTGTACATATTATTTTCTAACCTTTAAAAAATAGTTAATAGTCTAAACATTTTTTAATGTCACTATCTTTCAGTATAACTTTTTTCACATGTGACTCAACTGCAGTATCAGTATCATTTTTAATGACTGTTTAACATCCTACTGATGTACCATGGTTTTTGCAACTGATCCTTTATAGTTAAGTATCTGTTATGTCCAGCCTTTCACAGTTACACGCAGTGTCACCATTGGTGTCTTTGCAACTACAACTTTGCACACAAGACAAATTCCTAGTAGAACTGTGAAGTATTGCCCAGTGGTCCCCTAGAATGGTTTCAACACATATGATCCCATAACAGTTTAGGAGTGAGCATTTGTGTCCTTGAATCTTCAAATGCACAGAGTACTGCTATTTAAAGATATTTATCAATTTGATAGGGGATAAATGACATCCCACTATTGTATTCTTAAAATGACACTGAAGCGCTGGGCATGGTGGCTCATGCCTGTAATCCCAGCACTTTGGGAGACCAAGGTGTGTGGGTCACTGGAGGTCCAGAGTTTGGGACGAGCCTGGCCTACATGGTGAAACCCCATCTCTACTAAAACTACAAAAATTAGCCATGTGTGGTGGTGGGCACCTGTAATCCCAGCTACTTGGGAGGCTGAGGCAGGAGAATCACTTGGACCTGAGAGGTGCAGGGGGCAGTGAGGCAAGATTGCACCATTGCGCTCCCGCCTGGGGGACAAAAGCAAGACCTCGTCTCAAAAAAAAAAAAAAAAAAAAAAAAATGGCAAATGAAGCAGAATACCCTTTTCACATATTTTTAGTAGCATTAACCCAATTTTGCTAGATTAATATTTAGGGCTTGTGAATTTATTACAAAGCAGTACCTTTTGAATTTAATAAAAGCAATAGAGAGAGTAATAACATATAGAGAGGTCCACTCAAGCAGCAGCTAGATAAAGGCTGTGGAGGTAAGTTGTTGGTGTATCTCCACTTATAAATGTGTACAAGGTAAAAGCTAACACTAAATGAACTATTACCTTTTTCAATGCAAAATTAATGTTTTGAAATCTAGCAGTATGAAAATGAGTTAAATATCTTTGTATGTTGAAAAAGAACACTACAATCCTGGGATGTATAGCCAAGGTTATGTCACATCCATAAAGCAAGACCAAATGTGAGCATAATCCTAGTTATAATGACCTGACAGGCACTTTCAGGACCTCCTACAAAAAAGGAACTTGTTTTTATTGTTCTTTTAGGGATAGGGGTCTCATTATTTTGCCCAGGCTGGTCTCAAACTCCTGGCTTCAAGTAATCCTCAGCCTCCCAAGTGGCTGGGATCACAAGCACGTGCCACCACATCCAGCTGTTGTTGATATTGTTGTTGTTTTGAGGGGCAGGGCCTCGCTCTGTTGCCTAGGCTGGAGTGTAATGGTGCAGTCACTGCTCACTCCAGCCTCAACCTCCTGGGCTCAAGCAATCCTCCTGCCTCAGTCTCTCAAGTAGCTGGGAACTACAGGTGCAAGCCACCATGCCCAACTAATTGTTAAAAAAAGTTTTACAGAGTCTCCCGATGTTGTCCAGGTTGGTCTCAAACTCCTGGGCTCAGGCAATCCTCCAGATTCGGCCAAAATGCTGGGATTACAAGCGTGAGCCATCATGGCTGGCCTCACTGTTTTTTAAGAGACTTTATCTCATGTCCATTAACAGCTAAGCTCAAAATTAACCATCCCTGAAGCAATGAATGGGCACTGGAAAGAGGATGAGGACTAGAGAAAAGAACCCAAACCAGGTGCTATCGATTAACCACTCTCAGACAATTCTGTCTGCTGCTGCTGTCACTGAGGTGGATTCCCTCTTAATGTCACACACACAGAACTGATGTTTTGGTACAGGCTGTGCTGCGTCCTCACAGTGCATGGAGGAAGCTCCAAGTAAAAGTGGTTCCAAGTGGTTGGCAAAGCACAGTCTAGGGGACACAGGGTCACAGATGTGGTGCCCTCTCTTCCTGATCATGTCAAGACACAGCTCCAATCTTGGTTTTGATGCCAAGGCACAACATTTTTCAAGTCTCTGCACAATCCACAGATATCCTGGTGTGAATGTCCTGGAGCTCCACTGACATGTCAAAGATGGCAGGAACACCCTGGAGCTCTACCAGTATGTCAAAGGTGGCTCAGACGCCATGGAGCTCCATGGATATGTCAAAGGTGGCATATTATCTGGCTCATAGAGCTGCATCTTTTTAGAAAACATTTAAAAACACAGAACTCAGTGAAATTCAAAGACAAAACCAAATAAATCTAAACAGAAATAAGCCCAAATCTGCTTACATTTTTGCTTCTTCTCTTGTTGCATATGTGACGTTGACAACGGCAGTTTCTGTGTCTGTGTTGACTAGGGAAAAAGCAAAAACTACACTGTCATAGGAAAACACGCTGTCACCCTCTGGCTTAATGTAAACAGACAAACATTAGAGAAAAAATGCACAAATACCCTCATCACACTATCTCCATAGTTATCTACATCTCTGCATTTATTCATCTGCGTTCACAGTAATTTGTAATCAATTGTATACAATACATTTGTAATCAGTCGTATAAACAACTCAGAACTATCTTTTTCACGTATTTATTTTATAAGCACTTTTATATGAATATTTTGTATGAGTGTGTTTTCTTTGTATTTTTCATTTTTAATGTCTACGTAAAACTGCAGTGAGTCAAATGTGCCATGACTTGCCTAACCATTTCCCAACTGTCGGCAACTAGGCTGTTCCCACTATTTGCTATTCTAAATAGCATTGCTAAAAGTAGCCTTTGTTGCAAACATCACTGGACTGTGTGTTCTTCTGAATTACTTCTTTAGGCTAAAATCACAGAAGTAACGCGGTAAAAGAACATGATGCAGATTTTCAGACTGGTCTCCTAGAAGTTTGTATCAATTTATTGCGTCACTATCAAGGTATGAGTTTTAATTATAATTTACATTTATTCTTAAATAATTGTGTGTGTGTATAGATACATAAAATAAGAAAATGTTTTAATGTAAATTCTTCATTAACTGACAAGCTTCAACAATCACTATTTGTGTTCCCCTCTGAACTCTTTGTGTGAATTAAATCTAGTAACCATGTATAATAAATAAAACTGACAATTCTAATTTACTTGGCTAAAGGTGAAAGTACAAACTCTATGATTGGCTAATAAGGGATTACTCTTGTGAGCTGTCTTATCTTAGATCATAATTCCTTGCCTCTTCTTCTGTAGTTAGAAATTAAAAATAAATTCAAAGACCAAACAAAACTTTCTCAATCCAAACCAGTAACCTAAACACCAAAAATATACGTTTCTCAGAACAAAGGTGACTAGATCAATTCCTCCCTTTAAAACATTTAAGTTGTTGGGAGTTTGGAGTTAACAACAACATTAAGTTAAAGATAATTCAAGAAAAGTATGACAAAGCTGCTTTCCAAAGTAATAATAAAACTATAACGTACAATTCTTAACCCTGGACCCATGCTTGAGATTCAAGAATTCTATAAACCCCTCCAAAATGATTCAAACTTGTGGAAATGTGAATTTTTCTGGTTTATTATTTTATAAGATTTGCAAAGGGAGCTGAAACCCCAAAAAGCTGAAGGACTACTATTAAAAATAGTGTTTGTCAAATAACTTTAAAGGAACTGCAGCCTTTCTGGGTTGCAGAAGGTTGTATTTAATAGTCAGAAAGGGCTGCCACTGGGAACTACAGGTCATAAACCCCGAGCCCAGCTCTGGCCTTTGTCCGGAGTGTTCAAAGCCCGCTTTAATTCACGCTTACCCAGAGAACTCCTCACAGGGCAAAACAGGGGAGGTGTAGTCCATAACTGTCCTCTCTCAGTGCTGACACAAAGAATGCTACAAAGGTTTTATATTTGCTGCTTTCTAGTGCTACAGATGAGGCTGTAAACTCCCAGAAAGTGCTAGGTTTGAATCTCCTGAATAAAGCTATCCATTAGGATTCTCAGATTCTGTCACTTCTTAGTCATATTCTCTGTTCTTCAAAGACGTCAGTCTTCAGGAAATCAGGCAGTTCTTTGATTCTGTGATGAGCTAAGCTCCATTCAAATAATTTATTTCACTGGACATGAAAGTTCTATAAAGTTGCCTAAAACTCTACTGAAAATATTTTCCTGCTGAATCAGGCATCACTCATGTAACAGGACAAAACAACAGCCCAACAGTTCTATCCCGTCGTTAGGCAGCTGGAAACTGGGGGGTCTCTAGGACACAACTGCCCTAGGAGCTGTAAACTGCCCCAGGGACATGGAATATATTTTCCTTGCGTAGCAATGTCCTGAGTTTATAATATGGTCTTAACTAGTAACTTTTACAGGTTCATGTCTGCAAGGTCATCTTGCCTACAACATCTAATCATTAGAACGTCTTCTTTTCTGCCGGGCACGGTGGCTCACGCCTGTAATCCCAGCACTCTGGGAGGCTGAGGTAGGTGGATCACTTGAGGCCAGGAGTTTGAGGCCCGCCTGGCCAACATGGTGAAACCCTGTCTCTACTAAAAATTCAAAACTTAGCCAGGCATGGTGGTGCGCACTTGTAATCCTAGCTACTGGGGAGGCTGAGGCACAAGAATTGCTTGAACCTGGGAGGCGGAGGTTGCAGGGAGTAGAGATCATGCTCCTGTACTCCAGGCTGGGCGACAGAGTGAGACTCCATCTCAAGGGGAAAAAAGCCTTCTTTTCCACGTCAAAGGAAATAATAACTAGGAAATAGAATCCTTGTAAATCATGTCTTCTTTCTGAGTTCTTTCCCTTCACCTCTGGGCATGGGCAGGCAACAGCATGAAACTGAATAATAGTATTTTTAATATTCATGGAGTGGAAAATATCTGAATAATTACTGCTTTAAAACTCTTAATTACGCCAGCAGACAGAATAGATCTCATACGAGAAAATGGATTATTTACAATTTTTCCTAAGTCAACTTGAACAGTCATGACTCTCCTGTCTACAGATGCCTTACAGAGGTCCTCTGTAAGAGACAGAGGAAGGGTAGACATTTTTTTTCTCAATTCTACACATGTGCATACTGAGTCAGTGAGGTTAAGTGACTTTTTCAAGGGCTCAATGTCAGTAAATAACTGAATTTACATTCTGTTTCCTAGGTCAAGGCAAAAATAATCTTTATCACGTATTATTGCCGGTCACATCAGGAGCTTGGAATCTACTTTTCTAGGACTCTTAAAGAGCTACATAAGACATCAGCTTTAGGTACCATTGTTTTCCTTTTAAAAATCATAGTATTTCATGCTTTAGAAGATAAAAAAGAGGTTGGCAGGAAGAAAAGTATCTTCTAGGCATTTGCAGCACTGCTCCTGAGACAGTTATTCTCAAATCTGAGTACACACAAGTATCATTTCAGGGAGCTGCTTTTTTTGTTTTTGAGACAGAGACTCATTCCATTACCCGGGCTGGAGTGCAGTGGTGTAATCTCGGTGCACTGCAACCTCCGCTTCCTGGGCTCAAGCAATTCTCCTGCCTCAGCCTTTCAAGTATCTGGGATTACAGGCATGTGCCACCATACCTGGCTAATTTTTGTATTTTTAGTAGAGACAGGGATTGCCATGTTGGCCAGGCTGGTCTCGAACTCCTGGCCTCACGGGATCTGCCTGCCTGGGCCGCCCAAAGTCCTGAGATTACAGGCATGAGCCACTATGCCTGGCCTTGGGCGCTTTTTTAAAATACAGATTCAAGAGCTCTTCCCCCGCAAGACTCTTACTCAGTAGGTCTGCAGTAAGTCCTAGGAGTCTGCATTTCATAAGCATTCCAAGGGATTATCGGTATAGGAGTCCTATTCTTTGGGTAACACTCAGTCCAAGGCGTTAGGGATCTGTTTTTTTTTATCCAGGAGAAGGAAAGTAGCCACAGTGTAAATCCAATTACTCTTAAGTGAATTAAGCTTACCCTGGCCTGACAGCGTTTGTCCAGTGCTTGAGCACACTGAACGGTATATGAAAAACAGCTTGTAAATAATATTCCTCCAGAAGATAAACTATACAGGCACAGACAGAAAGAGACAGATCTCTCTCAGACATAGATGTACATACATATACTCTAGGAAGTTTGTTTCAAAGAAATTTGAACTTACTATTTCTCCCTGGAGAGGAACCAGCCTGTAAGAAAAAACAGGTAATATCTCCAAAACTCAAAAGGCTAACTTCCTCACTTATTACCTTGTTCCACATTCTCCACTGTCCCATACTGAGCCAAAAGTCCATCCAACACCTAAAAGAGAAGACTTCCATGTCAGAATGGGAAGGTAAGATCATACGTACAAAAAATAGTACAGTGGCATCTCCCAGCAAATGAATTAAAGAAAAAAAGATGACGGTTATATGAATAATCTAATTAAACTGATATTTCAGGTCTTCCATATAAACAGAACTGAACAAATATATGGGACTTTCATTTGTTTATTGCCTCCCAAACAATCTGTTCACTAAGGTTACACAGCAGAATTTCCGAGTCTTGGTAACTGTTAACCATCACATTCATCATGACGGCTGGAACATACTACTCTTACAATGAGAAGCAGAATAAAGTACAAGGCTCACTTTGCTTTCCTGAAATATTTAACGATTCTTTTACAAGGATCTCTTCATTTTACAAGGTAATAGGATGTGTATGTTTGAAATTTTCCATAATAATCAGGTTTTTTGTTTTGTTTTTTTGAGATGGAGTCTCCCTCTGTCGTCCAGGCTGGAGGGCAGTGGTGCCATCTCTGCTCACTGCAATCTCCACCTCTGGGTTCCAGTGCTGCATTCTCCTGCCTCAGCCTCCCGAGTAGCAGGGACAACAGGTACCTGTCACCACGCCCAGCTAATTTTTGTATTTTTAGTAGAGACATGGTTTCACCATGTTGGCCATGCTGGTCTCAAACTCCTGACCTCAAGTGATCCTCCCACCTTAGCCTCCCAAAGTGCTGGGATTACAGGCATAAGCCACCACTCTCGGCCAATAATCTTTTTCTTTTTTAAAAGTAATAAAAACCTTAGATAAAATATTGTTTCCTTTTTTTTAGCTTTGTGATTTTCTTTGGGTTGGGGAATAAAATATGGGGCAGTTTGTTTTTAAACAATGCAATAAGGCCACTCCCATATTCTTATTTTAAGGTAAAAACCTGACAAGCTTTACAACTCTGAAAACATATCTTAGCTGTTACAGCAACTAATTCAAAATAAACAAAAATTTGCTAAAAGCAACAAAGACCTTTCTACTTTTGTTGCCTTTTCACTGACATTTTTTTTTTAATCAAATTATAATCTGGAAAGATAAAAATCTTTTTAAAAACCATGAGATACAAGGCAGGGGGATTGCCTGAGCCTACAAGTTTGAGACCGGCCTGGGCAACATATGAAAAACCTCATCTCTACAAAAAATACAAACATTAGCCAGGCATGGTGGCATGCATCTGTAGTCACAGCTACTCGGGAGGCTGGGGTGGGAAGATCCCTGGACCCGGCTGAGTGAGCTATGACACTCCACTGCACTCCAGCCTGGGTGACAAAGTGAGACACAGCCTCAAACAAACCAGGTGTATATATGGTTTCCTGGCTTACTTGCTGGTACTTGGTAGCATGGTACACGCAAACCAGGTGTATATATGGTTTCTTGGCTTATTTGCTGGTGCTTGGTAGCATGGAGGGTTCAAAGTACACATTCTATGAAAGGAACAAATATGACCCCAAACCCAAGACAGATCACATGGTACTGAAAAGAAAGAGGCAGGACCCAGAAGCTTTGTGGGAAACTCTGAGGCCCTCTAACTCCTAAATGTAAAATGGAACTAAAAAAGGGAGAAATGTCTCATTAACCCATTAAAAATTGGCACGGGCTTACCTCCCACTGCAGGTGAGGAGGAATGTTTCGAATCTGAATTTTCCTGCTCCTGTAAAGATAAAACCATAGACTAACATTTTATCCAGGACACAAACTACAGCAAATAATAAAATCAGGCTTAAGTCCATCATTTCTCACTGTGTTCACCATGGCATCAACAAAAAATTCCTACTGTGAATCATGAGCATGGGTGTTTTTTTTTTTTTTTTTTTTTTTAAAGACAGAGTCTCGCTCTGTTGCCCAGGCTGGAGTGCAGGTGGTGTGGTCTCAGCTCACTGCAACCTCTGCCTCCCAGGTTCAAGTGATTCTCCTGCCCCAGCCTCCCAAGTAGCTGGGATTACAGGCACACACCACCACCACGCCCAGCTAATTTTTGTATTTTTAGTACAGACAGGGTTTCACCATGTTGATCAGGCTGGTCTCAAACTCCTGACCTCAAGTGATCCACCCACCTCAGCCTCCCAAAATGCTGGGATTACAGGTGTGAGCCACGGTGCTGGCTTCATGAACATGTTTTAAGGTTTTCAATTACTTTGAAAAACAAAAACAAAAATCACAAATCCCCAAGAAATCACAACAAGGTTTAAAAAAAAAAAACCCCAATAATTTAAATACAGACTCATCTTTCAATTTCTTACCAAAGTAGTTAGAATTCAAGTCATCATACAGATTCTATTTATAGAATTAGCCCCTTCCTCCTCAAAATGTTAGCCCCTTCCTCCTCAGCCTGCAACTGACCCTACCCCAAACGGTACTTAGGCTCAAACAGGACAGGAGAGGTCAGATAGTGGGCTTCAACAAGATCAGATTTAGTTGCCCCCTTATCTAACAATGCAAAATGTCATTTAGAAATATTTTTATTTCTGAATAGGTAATACAGTTCTAATTCAAAAATTAAAACACTATAAAAAGTTATACTGTGAAAAGTCTCACCACCCGCTTCTTTTACCAGAAATAAATACTTTTTACACGTTATTTGTGTATCCTTCAGATTCTTTATGCAAATAGCAAATATGAATACATATTCATATTTCCCCCTTTTCTTATAGAAATATCTGCATATTCCACTGCATCTTGCTTTTTTCCCTTAACAGTTCTATTCTTGATATCTTTCTATATTGAGATATACAGAGGTCAAGAGCTTCCTCTATTTCATAACTACATAGATATCCTGAAGTATATTTAACCTATCACCTGCTAATAGACATTTGGGCCTTTTCAGAGGCTTTCCCCAAGACATCCTGCTGGTCTGAAAGGTTTGAATGATTTAGATTGTTTCTTGTTTTTACTTAAGCATTAAAATTTAACAGAAAAAAGAACAGTGTAAGTTATGTACATTTTTAAAACAAATCTTGAAAACATGCTGGATCCTGGAAAGAAAGCATTTAAATGTTAGAGAGGTTGTTTTAATGGAAGAGCTTGACACTGAAATCCTATAAATACCCATTTTAGGGGTTTGCCAGAAAAGAGATGTGATGATCATGGTGTACCACGTCTTGGGGTCAGAGGTACCAAAGAGTGGCTGTACACGGTCACATGTTTCTCCAGGGCTTTAATCTGGGCAATAGCTCGAGAGGGAAAGGTTACAATTCAGGCAGAGAAAGAAAAGAAGTCAGGCATGGCAGCTCACGCCTGAAATCCCAGCACTTTGGGAGGCCGAGGTGGGTGGATCATCTGAGGACGGGAGTTCAAGACCAGTCTGACCAACATGGAGAAATCCCATCTCTACTAAAAATATAAAATTAGCCAGGTGTGGTGGCATGTGCCTGTAATCCCAGCTACTCGGGAGGCTGGGGCAGGAGAATCACTTGAAGGCAGGAGGCAGAGGTTGCGGTGAGCCAAGATTGCAACATTGCACTCTCGCCTGGGCAACAAGAGTGAAAGTTCATCTCAAAAAAAGGAGAGAGAGACACAAAGAGAGGTACAGAGATGGAAGAAATCAATGGGGAAATAATGAATTAAATGAGGGGCTCCAGGTTTCTCGGTTCCTTTTTACGGAATGTCATGGGGGCACTCCTCTGTTCTAGCTCCCACATACTACTTCAGTATTGTCCATGATTTTAAAATGTGAATGTATCCATGCTTTACTAGGGCTGCTTTAATGACTATACAGAATCACTAATTGTGTATCCGGATGGAAAGGAGGGAAAAGAAACTGATTTCTACCTCTATGCTGTAAAGGCTAATTCCTGACATGGCCTTTGGCAATAGGTCAGAATAAAACTACCAGCACCATCACATACAGTGGCTACATGGAAACTGTCTATGGAAGATGTCACCAAACCTAACAGTTTGCAGAAAAAGGCAACCACATTTTCAAGAAAATATTTCTAAAGAAAAATATTTTTGTTATATCCAAATATAAATACTGACTCCCACTGCGAACCAATTATTTACTGGTAGATATTCTATTGGAAGAAACTCAAACAGATGTGAACAAAGACAGCTACTGTAACATTATTCATAACAAAGATTGCATACAATCCAAACATTCACCAGAGATGAATACATATATCCTAATAGGGCCAAATATAGAATATTACGCAGCTCTTAAAAATGAAGTCAATGAGCATGCACTATCACAGAAAACTCTGCAAGGCTGCTATTACAAGAAAAGAGGTAATTACAGATCAAGTTGATCCTGCTTTTAAAAAGCACAAAACCAAACTACCTGCTATTCAATAGGATGTGTGTAAATGCACAGAAAAAGCACCAAACAGATCTGGTTGGTAAAAGGATACTTCTATTTTAGCTACTTCTCATTTTTAATCTCATTTTCTCCATAATTACACGAGGTATTCTTGAAACCTTATTTCTTATTCTTGAAATCTAATACAAGTAAAAGGCATTCCTCATCCTCACTGTCTGCCACCAAACTATTAATTTATTTGGCAAACCCTTCATTCATAGTACAAAAGTAGAGAAACTGCCCAATGCTGACTACCCCAAATACTAACTGAATGTATCTAAAACAATGGCATTTGCCTGTAACAGTTCAACTAAAGACTGCACGTCAGTTCAGTAACTGGGAATGTCCTACTTTGTTAAGCTGGACACTTGGAGGAACAATCTCTAAAAAGCTAGATTGTAGCACCTGTAATCTCAGATCAGGATGGAAAGGAAGAAAAAGAACTAAGAACTAAAAAGAGAAATGGAGATCATTACAGTAGAACCAACTAACCTGGACTTCAGTCAGTCATTTGGGAGACTATGCTGAGGGATTATCTTCCGGGGTCATGAGCAATTAGGACCTCTGAGATCTGCTGACTCCTGTGGCATCATCTGGACAGCATGACTTCTTATCAGGGTACCCAGGAGGCCTGTTGCCTTCTTCTCCGGAGGGACTTCTGCGTGTCCTTCAAAACGCAGCTCACATATAACCCCTGCTGAGCTTTCCAGAATGTCTCCAGAAAGAACTGTTTCTTCTGTACTTTTCAGCTTTTCTGGCAGCTCACTCTTTGCCATAATTACTTATCTGCTAGTGCTGTCCCCTCAACCCCCGCAGTGATTTCCTCAAGGGCAGGTTCCTTATTTATGATTCCACTGTCTAGCTCAGAATCTTGTACACAGGGGCTGAGAAGAGCACTTCTGCTGCTGGCTGTGGTCTGTTTATGATGAAGATCCTCCTGACTCCACCCAGGAAACAAATTGTCTATTTTTCCCTAGCCAGGTAGTCAACAGGAGAAGGAAGGAGGTGTTCGTTTCCGTCTTTAGACAAGAAAGGAAAGTAACTGGCTCAGTCTCAAATGAGAATATGGATCTTTCTCCCTAAAACTGTGCTGTACTTTAAAAAAGCCAAACACACAGTAACTTAGGAAAGTGATTGGTAATAGGAAAATAATTCTTTGTCCCTTAAAAAAATAATTTCACAGTTTATATATATATATATATACATATATATATATATATATTTTGAGACGAAGTCTTGCTCTGTTGCCCAGGCTGGAGTGCAATGGTGCAATCTCTGCTCACTGCAACCTTCACCTCCTGGGTTCAAGCAATTCTCCTGCCTCAGCCTCCAGAGTAGCTGGGATTACAGGCACGTACCACCACACCCGGCTAATTTTTGTATTTTTAGTAGAGACGGGGTTTCACCATGTTGGTCAGGTTGGTCTCGAACTCCTGACCTTGTGATCTGCCCGTCTCAGCCTCCCAAAGTGCTGGGATTACAGGTGTAAGCCACTGCATCAGGCTGTTCCAGTATGTTAAAAATGAAACCAAGCTTCTGTAATTATAGGTAAAAGGCATTTTTTATCCTCATTGCCACAGAACTATGACAGCCATCTCCCCGCTGTCCCTCCGTCTTTGGCCTGCACCTCCTTCTCTCCCATCCAATCCTCGCCTGGCCGCCCGTCCTGTTTTAATCACAGGGAGATGGCTGCTCCTGCGTTTCTTGACTCCCTGCTCCTGGCTCTTCCCCATCTCTACCTTAAACACTCTTGCCCCACCAAGCCCTTTCACCTGCAGTTCACAAGTGTGCCAGAATGAGCCTTCAACTCCCTCAGTTCACCTTCAAACAGAAGGAAAAAGAGCAAGCCCGGGCGCAGTGGCTCATGCCTGTAATCCCAACACTCTGGGAGGCCGAGACGGGCAGCTCACCTGAGGTCAGGAGTTTGAGACCAGCCTGACCAACATGGAGAAGCCTTGTCTCTACTAAAAATACAAAATTAGCCGGGCATTGTGGCACTTGCCTGTAATCCCAGCTACTTGGGAGACTGAAGCAGGGAAATCGCTTGAACCTGGGAGGTGGAGGTTGCAGTGAGCCAAGATCACACCGTTGCACTCCAGCCTGGGCAACAAGAGCGAAACTCCATCTCAAAAAATAAAATAAAAGGAACATGGCTTTATTTCACCTTCATTTTAGCTGGAAGCAGAATGAGACCTGAAGTCAAGCAAACAGTGCTCTTTAATATATATGCTCTTTCCCTGTGGCTTTCAGATTCAGGAACTCGAGACTTCCCACTCTCATATTCAAGTAAACTAAGTGTGTGGGAAAGGGCCTCCTACCAGGAAACTCGTAATGCTGCCCTAGAGCCATCCTGCTTGGCTGGGGAACTGGCTACCTTCACTGAGTCTATATTCTGGTTAATTGGTGATTACACTACACATGTGTGGACTATCCAACTGTAAAGAACTACAGGATAAAATATATGTAATCCCAGCTTATCTAACTGATTTACAGTTGATGGGTTCCAAGGACTTTCAACATATAAATGCCTCAGCATACTTTTTATATTATATTTATGTTATTTTTGTGCTATAAATGCCCAGAGGTAATGGAAGGTTCTAACTGAGTCAATTTCAGATAAGCTAAATGTCCACTGTCTTAAATTTAAAGGGCCTGGAAGAAATTATTTAGTCATGGTAGAATTTGTTGCTTAAAGTGGGTAATCAGCTGAGAAAATAAAATCATACTTAATTATTGAGGAACCTTGTGAAAATGAAGAACCATTTCATCTGTATTATTAAAAAAAAAAAAAAAAGTTGGGAAGCCAAGGCAGGCAGGTGAATCATTTGAGGTCAGGTGTTCGAGACCAGCCTGACCAACATGGTGAAACCCTGTCTCTACAAAAATACAAAAATTCGCCAGGTGTGGCAGTGTGCACCTGTTGTCCAAGCTACTTGGGAGGCGGAGGCAGGATAATCACCCGAACCTGGGAGGCGAGGCTGCAGTGAGCCAAGATCGCATCACTGCACTCCAGCCTAGGCAACAAGAGCAAATCTGTCTCAAAAAAAAAAAGATAGAAGACCTGCTTTCATGTGGGGAGGGTAATGCCATAGTTTTCAGGCATACAGTCAATTAGCCACAAGTCTGATCAGCTACCTTGAGAACTCTTAACCCAAGCCTTGGCTATGCTGTGGGTCTGAGGAGAGAACAAATTAACATGAATTGTGGGAACCCAGCTTGTAGGAACTTGAGGATTCCCAGGTAACTTCTGGGTAAGAGAGGCAACATAGAAAGCACATGGGGCCTTGTGAGAGTGTCCTTTGGGGCTCAAAGGAGGATTTTACTCAACTAGGTCCCATCTGTTTCCATAGCGTTTCTGAGCTCCATCAGATGACACAAGGGATTTCCTTATGTGCATTACCTGTAAAGAGAGGCAGGTATGCTAACCAACGCCCAGCCGGGCCAAAAACCACCAGTGCTTCAAGCACTCTGCCTTTAGTGCTGCAGTCAGATTCTAGTCTATTGTACATGCTCATTAGTGTGTATTTCCTATATTTCATTAATTTGAAAGTTCCCCTAAAAACTTCTGGTTATTCTGTACAAGGGGCATACTGTTAAATTGAACTAGGACCTAGGGCTGCTCAAGGAGGCAAATAAATCACCAGTGATAGCCAAGTCCAATCCTCTCCCCTAGGTGTCTCTTTTTTTTTTTTTTTTTTGAGACAGGGTCTTGTTCTGTCATCCATGCTGGAGTGCAGTGGTGTGATCTCAGCTCACTGCAGCCTTGACCTCCTGGGCTCAAGTGACCTTCCCACCTCAGCTTTCTGAGCAGCTGGGACTACAGGCCTGAGCCACCATGCCCAGATATTTTTTGAAGTTTTTGTAGAGATGGGGTTTCGCCACGTTGCCCAGGCTGGTTTTCAACTCCTGGGCTTAGGCAATCAGCCCATCTCCGCCTCCCAAAGTGCTGGGATTAAAGGCATGAGCCACCACTACCAGCCCAACCGTCTCTTACCGTTCTCTCTCTTTCTCTCAAACCCACACACCACACAGAAGGATCACAGAGACCAATTAGGCCAATGAAAAAAATTGTCTAAGTCACTTTTTTTTGAGAGAAAAAAACAAATGTTAAGCATAAATCATTGTGACTATTAGTAGCCTTATGAGCCAAATCATAAAAGGATTAAATCAAATACTGTGGTGACCTGCTGCAAAGAGTTCTGAGCCAGAATTGCAGTTATTAACCCAGTAACTTCCCTTGCCCTATAAACTCATGTTCACAAAACCGTAAGCCCCAGAACAGCCCTCACAATTCATGCTTCCTGAGCATTCAGAGACAGGAACACATGAAATTTCACTGCCTGAATAAAACAGGAAAAAAATAATCAGTTAATATAATGTGTCTTGGTCCCTTTGGGCTACTATAACAAAACTCCATACACTGAGGCAGCTTATAAACAGAAATTTATTTTTCACAGTTCTGGAGGCTGTGAAGTCCAAGATCAAGGCATCAGCAGATCTGCTGTCTGCCGAGGGCCTGTTCCTCATAGAAGGTGCTATCTACCTGTGTCTCTGGATGGAGGAAGGACTAGATACCTCTCTGGGGTCTATTTTATAGGGGCACTAATCCCCTTCATGACGGTTCCACCTTCATGATATAATCAACTCCCCAAGCACCTTCATACCAACACCTTGGGGGTAAGGATTTCAACATAAGAATTTGGTAGGGAGAGAGATCCAAGATGGCCGATTAGCAGCAGCTCAGGAATGTAGCTCCCAGTGAAAGCGCAGAGAACGAGTGGACGCCACACTTTCCGACGAATTTTTGCTGCCCACAGACCAGGAGATTCCCGGCAGAGGAGCCACACGGGTCGCCAGCGTGACTCTTTTGGCCGGTGCGGCTGTTTTGCCGGTGCCCCAGCGCGGCACTTCCCGGTGCGGAGTGTACGGGACGGACGGGCTCGGCTAGTCCCATCCCCACAAGGAAAACAGCAACTGGAAGCGCTGAGAACTGAGAGTTTCACAGCAAGCACAGCGAACCTGGGAAGGTCCGGCTCTGTGGGGGACGGGCATCCACCAAAGGAAAACTAAGAAACAGAAAAAACTTCATCACCGGGTGGAGAGAGATCCAAGATGGCCGCGTAGCAGCAGCTCAGGATTGTAGCTCCCAGTGAAAGCGCAGAGAGTGAGTGGATGCCGCAATTGCAGACGAATTTTTGATGCCCACAAACTGGGAGATTCCTGGCGAAGGAGCCACACGGGTCGCCAGCGCGACTCTTTTGCCCGGTGCGGCTGTTTTGCTGGCGCCCCAGCGCACAGCACTTCTCGGTGCGGAGTATACAGGACTGGCTGCCCTTTTA
>CAUYQU010053640.1:0-11698 GCA_963574635.1 Cheracebus regulus
CAACCCTGGTGAATCTGCTGATTATGTGTCTTGGCATTGCTCTTCTTGAGGAATATCTTTGTGGTGTTCTCTGTTTTTCCGGGACTTGAATGTTGGCCTGCCTTGCTAGGCTGGAGAAGTTCTCCTGGATAATATGCTGAAGAATGTTTTCCAGCTTGGATTCATTCTCTTCATCACATTCGGGTACACCTGTCAAACATAGATTAGGTCTTTTCACATAATCCCATATTTCTTGAAGGCTTTGTTCATGTCTTTTTACTCTTTTATCTCTAATCTTGCCTTCTTGTTTTATTTGAGTTGATCTTCAATCTCTGATATCCTTTCTTCTGCTTGGTCAATTTGGCTATTGAAACTTGTGTATGCTTCACGAAGTTCTTGTGTTGTGTTTTTCAGCTCCATTGGGTCATTTATATTCCTCTCTTAGCTGTTTATTCTCATTAGCATTTTGTCAAACATTTTTTCAAGGTTCTCAGTTTCTTTGCATTGGGTTAAGACATGTTCTTTTAACTCAGAGAAGTTTGTTATTACCCACCTTCTGAAGCCTGTTTCTTTCAATTCATTAGAATCATTCTCCATACAGCTTTGTTCCTTTGCTGGTGAGGAGTTGTGATCCCTTGGAGGAAGAGAGGCATTTCCATCCTTTTTGCGCTGGTTTCTTCCCATCTTTGTGGATTTATCTACCTGCAGTCTTTGTTGTTGGTGACTTTCAGATGGGGTCTCTGAGTAGATGTCCTTTTTGTTGATGTTGAAGTTATTTCTTGCTGTTTTTTTGGTTTTCCTTCTAACAGTCAGGCTCCTCTGCTGTAGGACTGCTGGAGGTCCACTTCAGACCCTGCTTGCTTGGGGATCACCTGTAGCAGCTGCAGAATAGTAAGGGTTGCTGCCAGTTTCTTCTTCTGTTATCTTCATCCCAGAAGGATACCCGCCAGATGTCAGCCTGAGCTCTCCTTTATGAGGTGTCTCTTTGGATACATAGGGTTCAGGGAGCTGCTTGAGGAGATAGTCTGTCCCTTATAGGACCTCAAGTGCTGTGCTGGGAGCTCTGCTGTTCCATTGAGAGCTGCTGGGCGGGTATGTTTAAGTCTGCTGCAGAGACTCATAACTGCCTTTTTTCCCACGTGCTCTGTCCTGGGAACATGGGGCTTTATTTATAAGATCCTGATGTGCTACTGTCTTTTTTCAGAGATGCCCTGCCTGGCAAGGAGGTAGCCTAGTCACAGTCTGCCAGCAGAGGTGTTGCTGAGCTGGTGTGGGCTCTGCCCACCTACTATGTGAACTTCCTTGAAGTTTTGTTTGCAGAGGTATAGTTAGAACTGCCACGGTAATGGCGGTATGCCTCAGTAATGGCAGACTGCCATGGTAATGGCGGACTGCCTTGGTAATGGCAGACTGCCTTGGTAATGGCAGACTGCCTTGATAGTGGTGGACTGCCTCAGTAATGGCAGATGCCCTGCCCCTCAACAAAGCTGGATTGTCCCAGGTCCAGCTGCACTTGCTGCAAAACTCTCAATCCATAGCGTTTCAGATTGCTGGTCTTTGTGGGGGTGAGACCTGCTGAGCTCAGGCTCCCTGTTTCAGCCCCATTTTTTTCAGTTGAATGGGTGGCTCTGTCTCCCAGGTGTTCCAGGTGCCAATTGAAATGGCCGCCCAGAGTTTTGTGACATTTTGTGTGGAGACCTGCTGCACCGGCTGAAACAGCCATGCTGGAAACTCGTGGCTCTTTTCAGCCCAGGAATCTCCTGGTCTGTGGGCAGTAAAAACTCGTTTGGAAATGTGGTGATCACTCACTCTCTGCATTGTTCTCACTGGGAACTGCACTCTAGAACTGTTCCTATTCAGCCATCTTGGATCGGTATATTGAGAGCATCATTTTTTTTTAGTGGAGGAAGAAGCCTCTGGAGGGCAATATTTAACTAATGTTTTAATCTTTAATTTTAAAATGGACATAAAATATTATAGAAGGTTTTCAAAACTATTTCTGTCCCAGAAGACAAGCATCTTCCATTTCAGAACAGAATTATAGCTAAGGATAAGTTTAGTATGGGAACAGAAAGGGAATGAGCTCCTGGATGGTTTGCCTCCAGTTGTGGGCATCTTACTGATTCAATTCAGTCCAGGATGGGGGGGCACAGTGGCAGAATTTCATTCTTTCCTCAGACCATTGTTTTCTAGACTTTTTTGACTGAGATGTATAAGAAGAAATATTTTTGTATTGCAACCTAGTATATGTCACATATGTAACAGAAATAAAACAGAGTGATCCTTAACTTTTTAATATGTAATATACTGATATTTTCTTATTTCACTCTATTTTATTTCATGCCTTTTTTTATTTTTAATGCCAATCTTGATGCACTCTATTGCTTTCATGACCCATCAATGAGTCACACAACTCACAGTTGGAACAACACTGCCCTAAAGAGCTATTATTGCAGCCTAAGGAGATAATTAACTCCATCAGTTAATTACATAAGGCACTGAAAGCAGCACCAAATGCTGCTGTCTTTGTTTGGGATCAACCAAACTGAATTATTTATAATTAATCAACCAGCATGCATTATTTGTACCTTGCATATAGGAGGTTCAGTTTCACCTGAAGCTTTTGGGGTAGCTGAGAAGACAAAACACTTGCTGTGTTCAGAGAGTCATGCACCATTAACTGAGCTTCAAAAAACATTAACCGAGCACTTACTATGTTCCAAACACTGTGTAAAAGCCTGAAGGTACAAAGATAAGTTGCAGGCAGCTGTATAGGGGCCACACACAAGAAAGCCAATATTTAAGTCCAACACAGCATATGTTATGACAGATCTGAGGACAGAATAGAGTGCTCTGGGAGCACTGAGGAAGAGTTTGTGAATGCCAGCAGGGATTATGGAAGGCTCTCTGAGGGAAGTGATTTATGCTGAGTCTTGAAGAACATGTAGGAGTTGCCTAGACAGAGTGAGAAAAAGCAGGCAAAGAAGATGAATAGCTCATGTGAAAGGCAAGAGACAGTAGATGAAACTCCCTCAGAAAAATTGGAACATGGACACATGGAGGAAGATGAGTCAGAAGAAGAAGCCAAGGAGATATGGGCCATGATGGCCTGAGTGCCAGGCCCAGTTGTTTAGACGATGGGGAGCCATGAAGACTTTCAAACAAGATTATTCAAACTTGCTTTTATAAAATATCACTTTGCAGCAAGGTAGAGGATGAGTTGGAAGTGAGCAAAGCTGGTGAGAGTCCAGTTAGGAAAATGACAGAGATAATAGTTTATGATAAAGCTGATTCTGGATACCTACATTTTGTGGCAAAGAGATCACATCCCTTCTGAAATTACTGGCATGTGAAAATTTTAGTTCAGGGATTTTTATTCCAGTAGGTGAAAGAGACAAAGTATTCCTGCAAGGAATTGTCTCATAAG
Organism: Cheracebus regulus; assembly: GCA_963574635.1. Classification (NCBI taxonomy): domain Eukaryota; kingdom Metazoa; phylum Chordata; class Mammalia; order Primates; family Pitheciidae; genus Cheracebus; species Cheracebus regulus. Next base: position 3,407 of record CAUYQU010053640.1, read on the forward strand.
CATTGGAGAAGAATAATACATAGACATGTCCAGTTTGAGTTGCCTCATTTCTCCTTCCTCATCAGTAAAGGTTGAGACCCTCACAGCCTGCCCTCTTCCCCTATTTCTTTTTTTCTTGGTGGGTGGGGTGGGGGGGTTGTTGGTCATTTTCATCTATTGTCCTGACTAATGGATACATGGCTGATCATTCTGTGAGAAATCACTGAGCTATACGTTCATGTTTTAGCTGCTTTCTGTGCATTACAATTTAATTTTCTGATATTTTATGAATTTCTATTACAATATAGGTCTATTTGAAATGTATGAAAAGGAAAATGGGAAAATGTCATATATCTTATCTGGTTGCTGCCTTGCACCCCACTGCCCTCAGGGACGCTTGTTCTGACTTCACCAAGTAGCCTTTCAGAATTAGTCCCTTCTGAGCCTGTCCTTTTCCATCATGTCCAAATTCTTAATGCTGTTGATAACCCTTGTAATAATGGGTCAACAGCTGTGTGATACCTCTTTCATAGAATATGCATGAACTGTGTAGAAACAATGCATTGTCCCATCAGAGAAGGTGCAAATTTCATTCTCTATGAAAACAAGAATGAACTGTCATGAGGATGCTGTGAGGGCAGTGAATATGAGGAGAGAAGAAATAAGAGACAATCAGGGGCATTTGTAATTATGAAGAAACAACTATTTTTTTTTCTGTAACAACCACTATTTTTTTTTTTATTCAACTTTTATTTTAGACACAGAGGATTCATGTGCCAGGTTGTTACATGAGTATATTGCATCCAGGAAGTGAGCATAATACTCAATAGGTAGTTTTTCAACCCATGCCTGCCTCCCTCCATGCCCCCTCCAATAGTCTGCAGTGCCTGTTGTTCCCATGTTTATATTCATGTGTCCCTAGTGTTTGGCTCCCTCTTGTAAGTGAGAACATGCAGTGTTTGGTTTTCTAATCCTGAATTAAATCACTTAAGATATGGCTTCCAGCTCCATCCATGTTGCTGCAAAAGATATGATTTTTTATGGCTGCATAGTATTACATGGTATATATGTACCTCATTTTCTTTATCCAATCCAGGCACCCAGGGTGATTCCATGTCTTTTGTTATTGTGAATAGCAGAGCAATGACCATACGAGTGCATGTGTCTTTTTGGTATCATGATCTATTTCATTGGGCATATATCGAGTAATGAGATTGCTGAGTTGAATAACAGCTCTGCTTTAAATTCTTTTAGATATCTCCAAACTGATTTCCACAGTGGATAAACTAATTTACACTCCCACCAACAGTGTATGAGCGTTCCCTTTTCTCAAACTGTAAAAATCTTAGAAGAAAACCTAGGAAATACCCTTCTTGACATCAGCCTTGGCAAAGAATTTTTAGCTAAGTCCTCAAAAGCAATTGCAACAAAAACAAAAATTGATGAGTGGGACCTAATTAAACTACAGAGCTTCTGCACAGCAAAAGAAACTATCAACAGAGTAAACAGACAACCTACAGGATAGGAAACAATATTCACAAACTATGCATTTCACAAAGGTCTAACATCCAGAATCTATAACGAAGTTAAACAAATCAACAAGCAAAAAAATAAATAACCCCATTTTTTAAATGGGCACTAGGCATGAATAGAACAGCATTTTTTCATATGTTGGTTGACTGCTTGTATGTCTTCTAAAGAAAAAATGCTCACCATCACTAATTATCAGAGAAATGCAAATCAAAACCACAATGAAAAAACAACAGATGCTGGCAAGGCTGAGGAAGAAAAGGGAATGCTTATACTCTATTTATTTATTCATTTGTATCTCCCTTAAATTTCATCCGTAGGTAAATGCTCCCTTAGGTAAGAATGGGCCTCGTTTTATTTCATTGGTATTTTTCCCCTTTCTATAGGCTAAACTTCTTGGAAAGATGGAGGAGTAGGGAGCACCCACATGTGTTTCTGCACATAAGAAAAAATAACCTAAAATTCACATCACAATGTCAGGTCCAGTATCTTCAAATCCTTACAAAAAAGATGCCCAGTTACAACTCAAAACCGTGAACTCAGAATGATTATTTGTTAATCAAGGCCAATGTGGAAAGGAGAGTGGTAAGGAGCAAACCTTAATACACCATAAAAGTAGCTTTTAGTAATCATTGAAAAATCCTTGATTCAATATGACAAATTTCAGTTTTTTCATCTCTAGTGCCCACACAAAACACTTAGTATTCAGAAGCATTTTATCTAAGCTGGAAGCACTCTAATGACAATTCAGTATCCTTTACTCTCTCCTCAAGAAACATTCAGTTAGGACAATGGTGCAGAACAAGATGCTGGTGTAATAGTAAAGAATTTGCATGAACAAAGCATAAATAGATGCACAGTCAGGTTTAGTTTGAAGACCAAAAGTTCAAATACTTTTTATAACCTCTTCTCTTTCAGACAGAATTTTTCATTTTCCATTTCTAAAAACTTTTCCAAACAATGTGAAAGCACAGTAAGGAAACCAAATAATGAAACACTGTAAGTATTTGCATGCAAGGAAATTCAGAAGTCATATCTTGTTCTATGTGCACCTTACTATCAGCCTCAATTATTTTCTTTTGATACAAATCTTGGTTGGGGAGCTGTTGCAAAGCATCTTTTAGTAGTTTTAAAATGGGAATTTTTTCTTTGCAATTGGCATCGTTAGGTATCTCTTTCAACTGTTTAAACAAACTATTTTAAAATGTTCTGTAATATTTACTCTACAAATATATTCAATCCTCCTCAAAAAATAAAAATTTGCAGGTATTTTGATGTCACTAAAGGGTCATAGAACCGATAGCTTCATTTGTAAGAATCTTCACTAGTCACATGGTCAGCATTCCACAAAGATTAACTAACTGCAAACGTAGCTTAGAAGTAGCCATTTCTCTTAAAGGAGACTTAGGCCACATTGACCACTATGCTCCTGAGCTTAAAATTAATCTTAATGCTATCACTAACATACATTGGATAGAAGCTACATTCCTGTTTTACTAATTTTTAACATTTTTCTGCTATAAATGCTGGCTGCCTTGGCATTTTACTTACCTTCAGCTGTAAAAGAGCATGCCTGAAAAGATAATCCTGAGGGAGGGATCCAAGATGGCCAATTAGGAGCAGCTCTGGATTGCAGCTCCCAGCGAGAGTGTGGAGGGTGAGTGGCTTCTGCATTTCCAAACGGATTTTTATTACCTACATACCAGGAGATTTCCGAGCAGAGGAGCCCCACAGATCGCCAGCATGGCTGTTTTGGCCGGCACAGCGGGTCTCCGCACAAAACACTCACACGAGTCCAGGTGCTGTTTAAGCTGGCAACTGGAGCACCTAGGAGACAGAGTCACCCATTCAACTGATAAAAAGGGGACTGAAACAGGGAGCCTGGCCAGGAGATTGCCAGGTAAAAAAGTGCCATGAATCTCCAGCGTGGCTGTTTGAGCCTACACAGTAGGTCTTCACATAGGAAATCACACAGATCTGGGCGCCTTTTCAACAGGCAAGTAGAGTGACTGGGAGACAGAGTCGCCCATTCAACTGATAAAAAGGGGACTGAAACAGGGAGCCAGGCCAGGAGATTCCCGGGGGAAAAGTGTCACAAGTCCCCAGTGTGGCTGTTTCAGCCAGCACAGTGGGTCTCTGCACAAAATCTCACACAAATCTGGGTGCCTTTTCAACTGGTGAGTGGAATGCCTGGGAGACAGAGTTGCCCATTCAACTGAAAAAAAGGGACTGAAACAGGGAGCCAGGCCAGGAGATTCCCAGGCAAAAAAGTACCACGAGTCTCCAGCGGCTGTTTCAGTTGGCACAGCAGGTCTCCGCTCAAGAAATCACACAAATCCGGGTGCCATTTCAACTGGTGACTGGAATGCCTGGGAGACAGAGTCACCCGTTCAACTGAAAAAAAGGGATCTAAGGCAGGTAGCCAGGTGATCAGGCTCAGCCCATCCCACCCCCACAAAAACCAGCAATCTGAAACACTCTGGATTGAGAGTTTCACAGCAAGCACAGCTGAACCCGGGAAGGTCCAGCTCTGTTCGGGAGGAGCGTCTGCCATTACCAACGCAGTCCACCACTACCGAGGCAGCCCACCACTGCCGAGGTGGCCCTCCATTGCCAAGGCAGCCTGCCATTACAGAGAGAGTTTGCCATTACAAGGGTGAGCCATCATTGCTGAGGTAGTTCTAACTATACCAGTATAAACAGGACTGGAGGGAAGTTCACAAGGCAGCTGGGCAGAGTCCACAGCAGCTCAGAAAAGCCTTCGCAGGCAGACTGTGACTAGGCTGCCTCCTTGCTGGGCAGGGCAGCCCTGAAAAAAGGCTGCAGCACAATAGAAACTTATAAATAAAGCCCTACCTTCCCAGGACAGAGCACCTGGGGGAAAAAAAGGCGTTTAGCAGTTCTGCCGCAGCAGACTTAAATGTACCTGCCCAGCAGCTCTCAATGGAACAACGGAGCTCACTGCTCAGCACCTGAGGTCCTATAAAGGACAGACTGTCTCCTCAAGCAGCTCCCTGACCCCGGTTTATTCAAAGAGTCACCTCATAAAGGAGAGCTTAGACTGACATCTGGCAAGTATCCTTCTGGGACAAAGCTAGCAGAAGAAGAAACTGGCAGCAACCCTTACTGTTCTGCAGCTGCCACAGGTGATCCCCAGGCAAACAGGGCCTGGAGTGGACCTCTAGCACTCCTACAGCAGAGTGGTCTGTTAGAAGGAAAGCTAAGAAACAGAAATAACTTCATCACCAACAAACTGGATGTCTACTCAGAGGTCCTATCTGAAAGTCACCAACTACAAAGACCACAGGTAAATAAATCCACAAAGATGGGAAGAAACCAGAGCAAAAAGGATGAAAAAACCCAAAACCAGAATGCCTCTCCTCCTCCAAGGGATCACAACTCCTCACCAGCAAGGGAACAAGGCTGGATGGAGAATCAGTGTGATGAATTGACAGAAACAGGCTTCAGAAGGTGGGTAATAAGTAACTTCTGTGAGCTAAAAGAACACGTTCTTCTAACACAATGCAAAGAAACTAAGAATCTTAACATAGGTTTGATGAAATGCTAACAAGAATAAACAGCTTAGAGAGGAATATAAATGAATTGATGGAGCTGAAAAATACAACACGAGAACTTCGCGAAGCATACACAAGTTTCAGTAGCTGAATTGAACAAAGCAGAAGAAACTATATCAGAGATTGAAGATTGACTCACTAAAATAAAATGATAAGGCAAGATTAGAGAAAACAGAGTAAAAAGAAATGAACAAAGCCTCCAAGAAATATGGGACTATATGAAAAGACCTAATCTACATTTGATAGGTGTACCTGAATGTGACGGAGAGAACGAATCCAAGCTGCAAAATACTCTTCAGGATATTATCCAGGAAAACTTCCCCAACCTAGCAAGGCAGGCCAATATTCAAGTCCAGGAAGTACAGAGAACACCACGAAGATATTCCTCAAGAAGAGCAACCCCAAGGCACATAATCATCAGATTCACCAGGTTTGCAATGAAGGAGAAAATGCTAAGGGCAGGCAGAGAGAAAGGTCAGGTTACCCACAAAACAAAGCCCATAAGACTCACAGAGGATCTCTCAACAGAAGAGAGTGGGGCCAATATTCAACATCCTTAAGAACTTTCAACCTAGAATTTCATATCCGGCCAAACTAAGTTTCATAAGCGAAGGAGAAATAAAATCCTTTATGAACAAGTAATTACTCAGAGACTTCACCACCACCAGGCCTGCTTTACAAGAGCTCCTGAAAGAAGTACTAAACATAGAAAAGAAAAACCAGTATCAGCCACCAAATGGTATGTTTCTGCAGTGGCTGGTACTCATTGTTTGACACAATGAGAGCATCGACACAATGTAGAAACTGCATCAACTAGCAGGCAAAACAACCAGCTAGCATCAAAATGGCAGGATCAAATTCACACATAACAATATTAACCCTAAATGTAAATGGACTAAACACCCCAATCAAAAGACACAGACTGGCAAATTGGATAAAAATTCAAAACCCATCAGCATGCTGTATCCAGGAAACCCATCTCACATGCAAGGATACATAAAGGCTCAAAATAAAGGGATGGAGGAAGATTTACCAAGCAAATGGAGAGCAGAAAAAAAAGCAGGAGTTGCAATCCTAGTCTCTGATAAAATAGACTTTAAAACAACAAAGATGAAAAGAGACAAGGACATTACATAATGGTAAAAGGATCAATGCAAAAAGAAGAGTTAATGATCCTAAATATATACACACTCAATACAGGAGCAACCAGATACATAAAGCAACTTCTTAATGACTTACAAAGAGACTTAGACTCCCACACAATAATACAGGGAGACCTTAACACTCCACTGTCAATATTAGACAGATCAATGAGACAGAAAATTAACAAGGATATCCAGGACTTGAACTCAGACCTGGCCCAAGCAAACCTAATAGACATTTACAGAACTCTCCTCCCCAAATCCACAGAATATACATTTTTTCTCAGCACCACATCATACCTACTCTAAAATTGACCACACAATCGAAAGTAAATCACTCCTCAGCAAATGCAAAAGAACGGAATCATAACAGTCTCTCAGACCACAGTGCAATCAATTTAGAACTCAGAATTCAGAAACTAACTCAGAACCACACAACTTCATGGAGACTGAACAACTGGCCCTTGAATGGTGACTGGATAAACAATGAAATGAAGGCAGAAATAAAGATGTTCTTCGAAACCAATGAGAATGAAGACACAACATACCAGAATCTCTGGTTCACATTTAAAGCAGTGTCTGGAGGAGAATATATAGCAATAAATGCCCACGTGAGAAACAAGGAAAGATCTAAAATCACCACCCTATCGTCAAAACTGAAAGAGCTAAAGGAGCAAAATCAAAAAAACTCAAAAGCTAGCAGAAGACAAGAAATAACAAAGATCAGAACAGAACTGAAGGACATAGAGACACAAAAAAACCCTTCAAAAAATCAATAAATCCAGGAGCTGGTTTTTCAAAAAGATCAACAAAATAGACAGACCACTAGCCAGATTAATAATTAAGAAAAGAGAGAAGGATCAAATAGATGCAATAAAAAACGATAAAGGGGATATCACCACAGAGTCCACAGAAATACAAACCACCATCAGAGATTATTACAAACAACTCTGCACATAAACTAGTAAACGTCGAAGAAATGGATAAATTCCTGGGCATTTGCATCCTCCCAAGCCTAAACCAGGAAGAAGTCAAAAGCTTAAATAGACCAATAACAAGGGCTGAAATTGAGGCAGCAATTAATAGCCTACCAACCAAAAAAAGCCCTGGTCCAGATGGGTTCACAGCTGAATTCTACCAGACATACAAAGAGGAGCTGGTACTATACCTTCTGAAACTATTTCAAACAATCCAAAAAGAAGGAATCCTTCCCAAATCATTTTATAAGACCAACTTCATCCAATACCAAAACCTGGCAGAGACTCAACAAGAAAAGAAAACTTCAGGCTAATATCCATGATGAACATGGATGCAAAAATCAATAAAATACTAGCAAACCAATTGCAACAGCACATGAGAAAGCTTATCCATCATGATCAAGTAGGCTTCATCCCAGGGATGCAAGGCTGGTTCAAGATTTGCAAGTCTATCTTGAAAATAAACAGAAGCAGAGACAAAAACCACATGATTATCTCAATATATGCAGAGAAGGCCTTTGACAAAATTGAACAGCCCTTTATGCTAAAACTTCTCAATAAACTAGGTATTGACAGAAAGTATCTCAAAATAATAAAAGTTATGTAAGACAAACCCACAGCCAATATCATATTGAATGGGCAAAAACTGGAAGCATTCCCTTTGAAATCTGGCACTAGACAAGGATGCCCTCTCTCACCACTCCTATTCAATATAGGGAAGTTCTAGCAAGAGCAATCAGGCAAGAAAAAGAAATAAAGCATATTCAATTAGGAAAGGAGGAAGTCAAGTTGTCTCTGTTTGCAGATGACATGATTGTATATTTAGAAGACCCTGTCGTCTCAGCCCCAAATCTCCTGAAACTGATAAGCAACTTCAGCAAAGTCTCAGGATACAAAATCAATGTGCAGAAATCACAAGCATTCCTATACACCAATAACAGACTAAAACAGAGGCAAATCAATAAGGAATGACCATTCACAATTGCTACAAAGAGAATAAAATACCTAGGAATACAACTAACAAAGGATGTAAAGGACATCTTCAAGGAGAACGACAAACTACTGCTTAAGGCAATAACAGAGGACACA
>CAUYQU010053645.1:0-42471 GCA_963574635.1 Cheracebus regulus
CCCGTGGGGCTCCTCCACTGGGAATGTCCTGGTCCGTGGGCAGTGAAAATTTATCGGTAAGTGTGGCGTCCACTGGCTCTTTGCACTTTTACTGGGAGCTGCAATCCTGAGCTGCTAGTGATCGGCCATCTTGGATCTCTCCCTAAGGGAAACATTTTCAGCTCAGAATCGCATCTGGGTTTGAAAAGCACTCTTCCCCCGACCCCGACACCACACTCTTAACCACAACAGACCTTTGCTAAAAGGGCATCTCCACTTTACATGGCTTCAAATATAATTTTATCATCAAGTGAAGCAATTTACATATCATTACTTAGGTCATATTTTTAGACTTTATTTTCTGGAAAGGTTAATTTTAATCAGCCACTTTTGCTTAATTAGAGTGACCAACTTGAAATACTTCATTCAGAGCCTCAGCTTTGGTAAAATTACAAGATATTTTTCCCTTATTGACTAGAAAGCTTGAAATTTTAGATCAAGTATCACCAAATTAGTTTGTTAAATTGATGCTGTGTGTGGAGACCTCTTGTCGCTGAAAAAGAGATGCATGTGAACCGAGAGATGTTGATTAACTCTTAACCCTGTGGGTACCATCCTGATGCTGTCCAGTGGAGGACCTGCCGCCTTGCTTTCCTTTTCTTTCTCTCTTCCCCACCATCCTCCACCCGCTCCACCCATAATTTTCCAGCTGTGAAGGTAGTCAAACATTTTCTTTATTTTCTATCACTGAAATGCTTCACACTGCCACAGTGGCCAGTTGTTTTCCTTTTGAGGTGAAGATAGTGTGTTACAATCAGAACAGACCCCTGAAATTGCAGAAGAAAAAAATTAAAGTAACATGGAGTTGAGAAGCAGAGCTTATTGTTTGATGTGCCTTCGGGAAACATCCAAAGTCATTGGGATAACTTCCAGATGTCTGTTGTAAAATGCTTCCGTAGGAAATAGGTGAGACTGCAGGGAAACATCTGGTTTTTGTCTCTGTTTAAGTTAATTAATTATGGTCTGCTATTTTTTCCCCCTGCAGGTCATCTGACTGCAGTTCAGAGTTGTAGCTACTCTGAGTTTTCTGTATTTGTCAACTTATTCACCATATCATAGATGGTTTCTTGCCCATCAGCTGCAGAATGAGCCAGAAGGTTTAGTTTACTGGAACTGGGTGAAGCATTGTTTATGCCATGAGGTTTTTTTTTTTTTGCTTCTTCGAAGGAAACCTAGAGAAATGTCAGTAGCCAGAAGTCGAAATATCCTAGACACTCATGTCCCAGGAGACGAGCTCCTCATCATCCTGTGTGCTTTTTAGTTCCCTTATAATTCTGAGACTAAATGGATTCAAACCCAAACTATATAAAGTAATATTAACTAATCCTGGAACAACAGGGCATATCTTACACATCCAAATAAATCTGGCCCCGTTTGATGTGGTTGTCTTGAGGTGCTTAACACTGAAAGGAGTGCAGTATACATTCAGGACTCCTTTTAGAATCACTTTCAGAGATGGTGACATATTTTGTTGAATGAGCTTTATTATCACAAGTCTTAATCTCTTGAAGACATGTGAGATTCTTGAAGAAAATCTTGAAGAAGATTTTCTGAAAAGGTTAAAACTTGTTGAGTGTCAAATATGCTACATAAGGTGGATGGACTAGTTGACCATTACTATTCTGGGCTTAAAATGAGGTTTAACTGCCAGGTTGCAGTGGCTCACGCCTGTAATCCCAGCACTTTGGGAGGTTGAGGTGGGTGGATCACGAGGTCAAGAAATCAAGACCATCCTGGTTAACACAGTGAAACCGCATCTTTACTAAAAATACAAAAATGAGGTTTAACTGAGGAAATTCATTACTCTTTGCTCATAGCAGAGGTGAAATAAGACATCACAGAGGTAGCAAACAATTTACCTACAACAAATTTGGGTTTAATTGAAGATAAGAAGTTTTAACAAGAAAATCTGTCATTGCAATGGAAAATGTGTTTACCATTCAAACATAATAAATATAACTGTAGACTATTGGATGCTTTCCTCAGATTTTGAAATTAAGAGTATATTGGTTTCATAAAATGAGTTGGAGAAATTTTTATCTTTTTCTATTATTTGGAATAATTTGAATCCCTGGGTTGCAAACTCAAACTTGGCTATACATTGCAATCACCCATGTGATTCTAATGTGTAGCCAAAGTTGAGAATCATGGGTTTAAGTAATATTAAAACTATTTGCTTGTGAAAATTAAAATAGAGTTCTGCTAGAAAGCCACATGGGGCCAGTACACTGTTCACATTTTCATTTTCTTTTGAATCAGTTTCAAGGAAATCATAAAATTGGTTCAAAGAAAGAATCAATAAAATTTGGGTTTATATAAACCAAACTTTCCTTTTTGTTTTCTATTTCCTTAGTTTCAGCTCTTCTCTTTACTTGATGGGTTTTATTGTTCTTTTTCTAATTTTTTAAAGATGAATACCGTCTTTCATGAACATCTTTAATAATGAAGGCATTTAAGGCTACACATCTTTTCTGATTTTAGTTTTATGTAAGCCTTCTATTGCACTGGTAATTTTGCTTTTAATTTTCTCTTTGGTACAATGCTTATTAAGATGATAATTTTTAATTTCCAAGAATCTTAATTCAAGGAGCTAGACTTTTTTTCTAATCATATTTTTATGAGAATGTTCCTGTGACATTTTTCTTATCTTGAATTTCTTAAGAGTTCTTTGAAGTCAAGTATGATATTGATTCTCATAAAAGCTCCGTGGACATATAAAAAATTAATTTTACAGTTGAGCCTTGAACAATGTTGGGGTTAGGGATACCAATTCCCCACACAAGTTGAAAATCCACATATAATTTTGACTCCCCCAAAACTTGACAACTAATAGCTTACTGTTGACTGGAAGCCTTAGCAATAACATAAACAGTTGATTAACACATATTTTGTATGTTGTATACTGTATTCTTACAATAAAGTAAGCTAGAGAAAGAAAATATTATTAAGAAACTCTTAGGCCAGGTGTAGTAGCTCATGCTTGTAATCCTAGCACCTTGGGAGGCCAAGGTGGGCAGATCACTTGAGGCCAGGAGATGGAGACCAGCCTGGCCAATATGACAAAACTTCATTTAGTATTTTTGTAAAAATACAAAAATTAGCCAGGCATGTTGGCACAGACCTGTAATTCCAGCTATTACAGAGGCTGAGGCAGGAGAATCGCTTGAGCCTGGGAGGCAGAGGTTGCAGTGAGCTAAGATTGCGTCACTGCACTCCATTGTAAGCAACAGAGCAAGACTCTCTCAAAAAAAAAAAAGAAAAAAATTAAAGAAGAGAAAATATATTTACCACTCTTTAAGTGGAAGTGGATTATCACCAAGGTCTTCATAATCTTCATGTTGAGTAGGCTGAGGAGCAGGAAGAGGAGGGGTTGGTCTTGCTGTCTGGGGGTGGCAGACGCAGAAGAAGAGCCATGTATAAGTGGACCCATGCAGTTCAAACCTGTGTTGTTTAAGGGTCAGCTGGGTTCTTTTATTTGTAATACACAAAGTTCTTCATATATCTATCTATTAAATCAAGCTTATTGGTTGTATCTTTAATTTTCCAATATTTTTTCTATTATATATACCTAAATATGTATATTATATGTTGCTGTACAACAAATTACTCCAATACTTAATGACTTGACACTATAAACATTTAGTGTCTCACAGTTTCTGTGGGTCAGAAATTTGGGTCAAGCTTAACTGGATGGATTCTTCCTCAGGGTCTCTCATGGGGTGGCAGTCAAACTATTGGCCAGGGCTGCAGTCATCTGAAAGGTTGACTGTAGGTGGAAGACCCATTTCCAAGATGATTCACTCATGTGGCTATAGACACAGCATTTCAGTTCTTCACTGACTGTTGGCCAAACAGCCACATGGGCTTCTCCACAAGGCTGCCTGATAATTCTTGTGACAGAGCAGCTGACTTTCCCCAAAGTAAGTGATTCAAGAAAGAAAGCATGCAGGGAACTGCAGTGTCTTTTATGACCTAGTCTCCAAGGTTGGACATCATCACTTTTGCTTTTTTTTTTTTTTCTCTTCATGAGAAGCAAGTTGGTAAGTCTTGCCTGCACTCAAGGGGAGGCAAATTAGGCTTTACCTTGTAAACAGAGTGCCAAAGAATTTATGGATATTATTTTAAACCAGTAACTCAGTCTGAATAACGCACTGTGTATTTTTAAACAATTTCTTCTTGTGTTTAGTAGTTAAATAATGCAGCAAAAATGTGTTCTTTTGTTTATTGACTACAAGTTCATGAGTTGTATATTTTTTCATAAAGTACCTTTTATTATGACATAATGTTGCTTTGTGATCCCGTTTAGAGCTTTAATCTTAAACTCTACTTTGTCCAGTATTAATATTTCCATTCTTGCTTTCTTTTTGTTGCATTTACCTTGTTTTCAACCTTATCTACTTTTTAATGTATATTTCTCACGAACAATATATACCTGGGTTTTGTATTTTAACACAACCTGGTAATCTTGATATTTTAATGAGAGAATTGAATCCATTCACATTTAGTATAACAACAGATATATTTGAAATTTTTTATTCTACTTTGCTATTTCACTTTGTTTCACTCTTTAACTTTTCTTTTTGCTGTTTTGGTAAAGTTTTCTTTTTTATTGTTGTTTTATTTGGAATTTTTACTGTGCTTTTCCATTCACTAGTGGTTACCTTCCCAATTCTGACATTTCTAGTAAATAATGTGTATGTGTGTATTTCTCATAGCTATAACTTTATTCTTCCACTGTGATCCTCTCTCTCTCTCTCAATAAGATAACTATTTTCACACTCCATGTCCCCCATTCAGTTAAGATTTCTGCAGCATTTTATTTTTCTCTTCTCAGCTCCCTTGTAAATCCTAGCTATTGCTCATGTCATATTTTTAGTTCTTGACCATTATTAAGTTTTCCTTCATAGCATGTCTCTTCTACTTCTGGAATCCTTGCTTAGTACTTAAATCCAAGTTTCATATTGTCATACTTATATTTAATTATATATTTCACAATTCATTGTTCATATCTATATTTTTTCCTCTTGATCTTTCCCTGGCTTGAGGACTTCTAATTGTTAGTATGGTTATTTAGTTATTTTCTTGAGTGTTTTCCTCAGTGGGGCATGTGGATGCTATCTTCTCTGAATGCAGGCTCCTCGAATACAGGAACTTTATATTGTTTAATTCTGTGTTCCTAGCACCTAAAACTGTGCCTGGTATAACAAGCAATCAATATATGTTTGCTGTTTTTGTGGTATTAAATACTACATATTTGCATGTCTTGTCTTTCACCCTGAGCATTTATGTTGTTGTTGATAGTTGATCTCTTACACATCTGCAAATACTTTTCTATCATGCTGAGAACTTAATGTCTTGGCCACTGTAGAAATCTTGGTTCAAAATCCTTTATTCTCTTTAATTTGTAGATTTTGTTCTACCATCTCCTACCTCCCACTACTATAGATGAGAAGTCTGATGCTAGGCTGATTCTTTTCCTTTTGTAACTTATTCTTTCTCTCCGGCCTCTTCTACTCTTTTTACTGTGTAGTAGGGATTTTACCCCCATCAATTGTGCGTAGAAATCATGAACTGTTTCAAGCTTCAGACTGAAGTCTTCTTTTTAACCATAGAAAATGTTCTCTCTTATTTTTGTAATTATTGCCTCTTCTTTATCTGTTCCTTTTTCCTGATTTTGGAATACTTATTATTGGCTTATTAATTCTCTTGGCTTTGAATGCTAGTCTCTTATTTATTCTTCCTGATTTTCATCATTTTGCTTTTACTCTGTGTGAGAGATTTTTCATCTGCTTGTTCTTTCAGGTCGATAATGTATTTTCCCAACCATTCTTTCTTTTAGTTAGCTTTAACCCATTGATTTTTTTTTTTTTTTTTTTTATACAGAGTATAACTGTGTTTCCTAGGCTGGAGTGCAGTGGTATAATCTCAGCTCACTGCAACCTCTGCCTCCCAGGTTCAAGTGACTCTCCTGCCTCAGCCTCAGCCTCCCTAGTAGCTGGGATCACAGGAGTGTGCCATCATGCCTGGCTAATTTTTTGTATTTTCAGTAGAAATGGGGTTTCACCATGTTGGCCTGGCTGGTCTTGAACTCCTGACCTTAAGTGTTCCACCCATCTCAGCCTCCCAAAGTGTTGGGATTACAGGCATGAGCTGCTGTGCCAGCCAACTCATTGATATTTAAATTTTGAGTACTATATTCTTAATGCCAAGAATTAATAAGTTTTTGTTTTTTCTTGTATACTCTTCTTATTATTTTAAAAATAAACTTGTGCTCTGTTTCCTCCAGCAGTCCTGTTTTATTAGGGACCATCTGCTTTAGTAGATCTGATTGGTCTGTCTCTCTCTGGTTGCTGGATCCTCCTAGGTACTAGCTTATTTCCATTTTCTATTTTCTGCTTAAGCTAGGTTGAGCCTTTCCATAGTTAGAGGCACAACAATTTGTACTCTGGCATTGGGTGTGAAGTCTCTGTGTTTCTAGGTACCCCTAAATGCAAGTGATCCTGTTCTTTTAGTTTTAGGGATGTGGAAGACATCTTCCTACACTTTTTTTAGTAGGATCCAACATTTTAACTTGCCCTGCCTACAAACGAAGACCACACACACACATGCTCTGGAGGCAGAGCCACCCCTTAATCAAGTGTCCACAGTCCCCTCAGGCCTAGTTCTTCCATGTTTTCACCCCAGGGCTCCCTGCTCTTGCTCCTCTAGCCCCCTTCAGACCTGGACATCCCCACAGAATCTATAGCCTTCAACAGTCCTCAGGTTCCTCCAGCTCACTCACCCTATACAGCTGAAGGCTGGGGGAAGGAAGAGTAGCAGAAATCAGAGATGCAGAATCCTTACCCCTTTCTTTATGGTTTTTTGTTTGTTTGTTTGTTTTAGACGGGATCTCACCATGTCATCCAGGCTGGAGTGCAGTGGTGTGATCTCAGCTCCACTACAGCCTCAACCTCCCTGGGCTCAGGCGATCCTCCCACCTCAGGCTCCTGAGTAGCTGGGACTACAGGTGCACACCATAACACCCGGCTAATTTTTTGTACTTTTTGTAGAGAAGGGGTTTCGCCATGTTTCCCAATCTGATCTTGAACTCCTGGGCTCAAGCAATCCGCCTACCTTGGCTTCCCAAAGTGTTAGGATTACAGGTGTGAGCCACCGTGCCCAGCCTTAAGTTTTGATAAACAATAGCCTATATTTTTGCAACTGCTTTACACTAAACCCAGTGTGAGTAAGGTTATGTGAATTAATGCATAAGAAAATATTGGAATCTTAGAATTAGAAATAACATGGTTGGCCGGGCACCATGGCTCACGCCTGTAATCCCAACACTTTGGGAGGCCGAGGCAGGCAGATCACCTGAGGTCAGGAGTTTGAGACCAGCCTGGCCAACATGGTGAAACCCTGCCTATACTAAAAATACAAAAATTAGCCAGGCATGGTGGCAGGCATCTGTAATCCCAGCTACTAGGGAGGCTGAGGTAGAATTGCTTGAACCTGGGAGGGAGAAGTTGCAGTGAGCCGAGATCACACCACTATACTCCAGCTTAGGCAACAGAGTAAGACTCCGTTTCAAAAAAAAAGAAATAAAATGGTCATAATAAAATGAGTCTCTTAATTTTATGTTGCTTTACCAGTTTAATGCAGTTTTATACACATGGTCTCATTTGAGTTCCAAAATAGACCTGTGTGGTAAGTATGGAAGTTATCATCCCCATTTGACAGATAAGAAAACTACAGCTCATACAGGTTAAATAACTTGCCCAAGGACACATGGGTAATGAATGGACCTGGACCTGGGAGTTCATCTTCTTATAACACTATGCCACTGCTTGTTTATTTGTTTGTTTGCAGTTACCTTCAGAACATGTTACATTGTATAAATGATTTCTAAAATCCCTAAATTATATGCTGTAACTTGTATTATATTTTTCCAATGATTTCTATTATATTGATATGAGCAATTTAAAATGTATGTACATAATAGGATATTGAGTATAAAGTAATAAGATTTTAAAATGTAGTTTGAAGTCTAACAAAAGAGGAATTTGAAAATCATTTGTGGCCGGGCATGGTGGCTCACGCCTGTAATCCCAGCACTTTGGGAGGCTGAGGTAGGCAGATCACAAGGTCAAGAGATCAAGACCATCCTGACCAACATGATGAAACCCCATCTCTACTAAAAATATAAAAACTAGCTGAGCATGGTGGTGTAGGCCTGTAATCCCAGCTACTCAGTATGCTGAGGGAAAAAAAAGAAAATCATTTGAAAAAGATTAATATTACTAGAATATATGTATTATTTCCTGAAGGTTGCGTTTTTGTTTTTCTTTTCTTTTCTTTTTTTTTTTTTAGACATAGTCTTACTCTGCTGCCCAGGCTGGAGTGCAGTGGTGCAATCTTGGTTCACTGCAACCTCCGCCTCCTGGGATCAAGCAATTCTCCTGCCTCAACCACCTGAGTAGCTGGGATTACAGGTGTGCCCCACCACGCCTGGCTAATTTTCGTATTTTTAGTAGAGATAGGGTTTCATCACATTGGCCAGGCTGGTCTCAAACTCCTGACCTCAAGTGATCGGCCTGCCTTGGCCTCCCAAAGTGCTGGGATTAAAGGCATGAGCCACCATGCCTGGTGAAGGTAACCTTTTTAAAGGAGGATATTCATTTTTACATATAAGTACTGAAATTTGTCTCTTTGTAATATATTTTTAAAACATTTGAATTTGTCTTAGGCAGTAGAAGCCATGCAATAGAGAAATAGCCATTTCCCTATCAAACATGACATTGAGAAAATGTAACCATATTACATGTGTTTGTTTTGTCTTAGAGCTTTATAGTCTAGGACTAAATGAATTAATCGCTATTATAAAGACCAGACCTTTGTTCTGATCTCTCCTGCTTTTTATGCTAACACTGTGTTTAAAGTATTATCTGATACTCAAGAGTGATATTAAAAATACTTAAAAACTGATATGGCCCGGTTAGTGATCATTGAGAATATATGCCGGCTATGCACACCTGGTGTAGTTGCTCGATGGCAGTACATCCGACCTGCTCAGTCACATCACGTAGCACCTTTCACTTGCCTGAGTACTTTCATTTCCATTCTCTCAGGTGATCTGGGAAGGGATATAGTGCCATCCCCATTTTGCAAATTGGGGGAATCACAGCCCCAAGAAGCTGTTGATAGGGACCCTTAGAATAAAAGATATCTGGCTCTTAATTTGGTGTTCTTCCTTGGGTAGAAGTTTTCCTCTTTTCAGAGGAGAAGGAAGAGGTCAGAATAGCCATGTTTGATAGGATAAATATCAGCTCCTTTCAAAGAAAACTCATAGGTAGTGGGTAGAATGAGCACCCGCCCCCATCCTCCCTGGCATCTTCCATTCCCAGATGAATTTGTCACTTTCAGGGCCTTTCCAGGAGATGCCTGCCCTGAAAGAGTAAAACTGGCTCAAGCGAGAGAGCAGATTTTTCCTGGTGGAAGAACCTGACTCAGCCTCTTTTCTCCAAATTAACAGGGATGTTATGTACACAGCCTTACATTAAAAGTACATTCTTTCAGTTGCTTGTTTTTCCCTTTCTCCTTCCATAGAATGGTCTCCCCTCAGGGAGCAACCCATATATTTTTAATGGTGACTTTGTAGATCGAGGAAGGAATTCCATAGAGGTCCTAATGATCCTGTGTGTGAGTTTTCTTGTCTACCCCAATGACCTGCACTTGAACAGAGGGAACCATGAAGATTGTATGATGAATCTGAGGTAACCTAGGCCTTTAGATTTCCTCTTTTAAAAGTTTCCCACTCTGGGAAATGCTGCCATATCTAGTTCCTAACAAAGATAAAAGTGAGTATACTGGAAGAGGGATGAGGGAAATCTCAAGGAGGACATCCATTCTTCCCCCTTTCCCCACCCCCATTCTTCTGCTGAGCGTCAGTTGCTCTAAAACTCTCTTCTTACATTTTCTTCCAGTTCTGTCCTTTCTTTTCCCTTCTATTATGTTCTTTCTCTTTCTCCCATGTCCAACCTTCACAGGCTAAATTGTGTGTTGGGTAGGTGTGTTACGCTGGGTTTGGAGGTGTGGTAGGTTCTCCCAGCAGACTTGGATGGAATCGTTCTGTTGCTACTCTTGGCTTGCCTCAAATGTTGTCTCAGAAACTAGTTCCATATTTTTCACGGATATGTGTATTTTTTGATGACATGGTAATTGCTGCTGGCATTGTTGCTCATAAACATATTTAGGGACACAGCATTTTAACTATCTAACCCACCGGAAACTTGAGGAATGAAGATGGGTTAGTTGGTTTAAGGGTCTTTGCTGAAAGGCACAGTAGGTGACAAATGTTCCCTTTTCCCTTCTGTTTTTCTTCTTCTTTAAAAAAATCTCTTGTTTTATGAAAAACAGAAATCAGTTTGCTCTAGAGCAGTGGAAGATATGGCATGTCTCATGCTTTTGATCCTGGGATTTTGGGTGCCTTGATCAAAGCTCAGCAACTGATTAGTTTTGTCTTTGGGGAAGTTTTGGTATCTGGCTTGAGTACAGAGTTTCAATTCTAATTCTCAAGATGTGGAAGCAAATGCTAAAACTAGGAAGGAAAAAATCCCAGGACTATTATCAGAGGTCCATTATATATAATATAGCTCAATACTTTTATTTAGGCATGCTGTTTACCCTTATAGCCCATCATATTTATCTGGTGTCTATAATGGTTAACGAAGGAGACATGGCCCCTGCCCTCACAGAATTTACATCTAACAGGGAAGAAAGACGTTGAGCAGGTTTTTCAAGTGTGATGAGTTTGTAAAGGGGGAATTCAACCTTGTCTGAGAGATGATGGAAGGTTTCCCCCATAGAAATATGGCATTAGTCTGAGATCTGAAGAATGAAGTAGGCATTCAAGAAAGAGCCATAGAGGGGATGGGAAACAGTGTTCTGCAGTGAGAGAACAACTTCTGCAGAGCTTAGGACAAGACTGTTTAGACGTGAAAGAAGTTCAGGAGGGCAGGGGCATAGACGGAGGGACAAGGTGGTGCCTGATAGGGCTGGAGACATAAGAAATGATTGGATGGTTCAAAGGAATTTGGATGGACTTCTAAGGACAACAGAATGTCACCGAAGAATGTCATAAAATTTGTGTTTTAAAATGCAGTAGGAGGAGAGAGTTGGAGAGGGGCAAGAGTGGATACACACTGGTCAATTAGGAAGTAGTTGAAGGTTAAAGAGATAGATAATGGGTTCTCATTTAGACTAGGGTGGTGGAGATGGAGATGCAAAGAAATAGATTCAAGAGGAGTTTAGACAATTATTTAAGGCTCAATAACTTGATTTGGGGGAGCTGAAAGAGGACGGAATCAAGGATGACCTCCAGGTTCCTGGCTTGAGTTTGGGGGTATAGCGGCATCATTCACTGATATTGGGAATGTGGAAAGAGGAGAGAGGTTGGGATGAGGGGGAATGAGTTCAGTTTGGAGTATGCTGATTTGAGGTACTGCTGAGTAGGCGGTTGAATATACATATGTGTCCAGAGATCAGAAACAAAGTGTGACCTGGAACATCATCCTGTGGTATTGACACTAGATAATAACTGAAACCCCCAGCAGGGATGAGATTCCCAAAGGAGAAAGTGAGGGGAGAAGAGAGCCTAGGATGGAATCTGAAGGAACTGCAACATTTAAGTGAGGTAGAGGAGAGCTTGCAAGAAAGTCTCAGGGGAGCCAAGAGGAAAACCAAGAGAGCTTATGGTCACAGAATCCAAGGAAAGAAAAGTTTTCTAGAAGGATGGTGGAGTCAGCTGTACTTAGTGTTTCAGAGAAAGGTGAGGACTGTAAGGCATCTGTTGGATTGAACAATATGGACACCTTGGTGAGTACAGGGTGGAATTCATCTCAGAAAACATGATGTGGGCCGGGCGTGGTAGCTCACACCTGTAATCCCAGCACTTTGGGAGGCCAAGGCAGGTAGATCCCAAGGTCAAGAGTTGGAGACTATTCTGGCCAACATGGTGAAACCCCGTCTCTACTAAAAATACGTTAAAAAAAAAAAAAAGACGGAAAGAAAGAAAACATGACGTTACACTGTAGAAGCCTGACGTAACGTGATTTGCATGGAAAGCTGGAGTGAGTGTGTTGCATTTCATCTTCACAGTGTTGGATATTAAGGGCACGTACTGTTATCCTAAAGCAAAGAAAAGTAACAGAAACATTGTCATCATTGAATCTCCCTTCGCTACTGCTATTCAGGCATTAAGGTTCCTGACACTTTCTATTAAAACCCTCAATACCGTAACTGGACCTATATCAGAGAGAGCATAACAAACCAACTTATTACTTTCTAGGCCTTTCTCTTTTTCAGTCTTTTCTTTTTTCCAATCATTTACTATATAGGATGTCTGAGAAATTCTGTCTAATGAAAAGCCTTCTCCCACACGACTTGCCCCAGCTCCCACAGCATGCTTCTCTGCATACTTGTGTTGTTTACACAACCTGTGCCTACCACATATTTCTTAAGTCATCTTGTAATTGTTCCATAGAAATCTGTCTTCTTTCCCCAACTATACTATAAGCTCCTTGAGGGTAGGGATGATGTCGTTGGTTGCTTTTATTCTTTCCAGTCATGCCTAGCAAAGTCTCAGGTAAGTAATACCTCCAACTGAAGTCTAGTTTCTTGAGTTCTTGGTGCTTGTGATACTGAGATGCCAAGGGCTCCCTTTTTGGCATGACTCATGGAAGTAGAAGTTATCAACAATTAAATCATTGAAATCCCATTTTTTTTAGGTATGGCTTCACAAAAGAAATTTTTCGTAAATATAAGGTAAGACATCCTTTTTTTTTTTTTTAAATATTCACTTTGCTGTTTCTATAGAGAAATTTAAAAAGAGCCAATAAAGACCAGATTGATGCTTTAGGAAGGGTGATAAGCCAGCTAGTCAGAATGCATGCCAATAAAATACGAGCACAGCAGGAAGCCCTGGCCACAGTAGAGTCTTATATTTTCTTTCTAGATTAAACCATGCTTTTTCATTGTGAGTTTTGTGTAAGTTTTAGCATAGATAATATTTCATTGCTTTAAGGGTACCAAGGATTTGTTTTACTTAGGTGTGGTAAAACATGCAGACACAGAAATGACTGTCATGAAGGAAGAGATTTTTATTTACAGCTCTCTAGAAAAGGGAGGTACTACATACCACTCTGGGGGACAGCGTAGGGAAGCACCAGAGTTGGTCAGAAGGCAGAGGGAGGCTGGGCACAGTGGTTCATGCCTGTAATCCCAACACTTTGGGAGGCCAAGGCAGGTGAATTGCTTGAGGTCAGGAGTTCAAGACCAGCCTGACCAACATAGTGAAACCCTGTCTCTACTAAAAATAGAAAGATTAGCTGGGTGTGGTGGTGTGCGCCTGTAATCCCAGCTACTCAGGAGGCTGAGGCAGGAGAATTGCTTGAACCCGGGAGGTGGAGGTTGCAGTGAGCCGAGATAGTGCCACTGCACTCCAGCCTGGGTGACAGAGCGATACTCCATCTCAAAAAAAAAGAAGGCAGAGGGAGAGAGGAGAAAACACGGGTGACAGCCTTGATTGTGGTTTTTGTGGGAGGGAAGGCAGAGGGGAGCATCTGAGGGTGATCTGGTTTAGGACTGATCAGTTTGAGTAATTTCAGGCTGCTCTGGGCCATAGAGGTTGTCTCTAGTTGTCTGGTACCTGGCCTAGGATGAGGAGGACAGGAGGAGACTGGCCCTGAGTGTGAGCTCCATGAAGAAGGTAGCTGGGGTGTGGGCTCTGCGTTGGTTGGTTTGCATATGAAGGGCAAGTCATTGACTATCTAGGAATTAGCTAGCCCTGGAAGGGACAGTCTCTCCTCCAGAGTCAGCAAGGCCCCAAGACATCATAGTATCAAAGATACAAAATAAAGGGCCGGGTGCAGTGGCTCACGCCTGTAATCCCAGCACTTTGGGAAGCCGAGGCAGAAGGGTCACCTGAGTTCAGGAGTTCAAGAGCAGCCTGGCCAACATGGTAAAACATTGTCTCTACTGAAAATACAAAAATTAGCCAGGCGGGGTGGCACATGCCTGTAGTCTCAGCTACTTGGGAGGTTGAGGCGGGAGAATCGCTTGAATCTGGGAGCAGAGGTTGCAGTGAGCTAAGATCACACTATGCCTAGCCCCCATCTTTTTAACTCCAGCCTGGGCAACAGAGCGAGACTCTGGCTCAAAAAAAAAAACAAACACAACAACAAAAAAAACAGAATAAAAAGACATGATGAATACATGCTAATTGGTTAGTGACTCCTTGCTGACTTCTGGGTGGCCTGAAAACTGTTACATTTTATCCATATGTGGAAACTATTCAATAAACTGAACCTATCAGAAAAACAAAACTTACTCAAGCTCTTACTTACAGATACATGGAAAAATAATCTTACAAACCTTGGAAGAACTCTATACCTGGCTCCCAATTGGTACAATCATTGACAATGAAATCCTGGTCGTACATGGTGGGATATCAGAGACCACAGACTTGAATTTACTCCACCGTGTAGAGAGGAACAAAGTAAGAAGTAATGTTGGCACGAATCTTCTCTCAGGGATTTAGAAGGGAATATACCTCTTTTCATTTATTATTTTGAATTGATTTGTGTTTTAGTGGTTATAGCTCTAAAAAGACTAGAGTATAAATTTTACTAGAGTATATAAAAGTATAAATTTTAAGAAAAATCTATAACTGCATGATAAAGAACTAAGTGGGTAACTTCTGTATATGGAAAAAAATTCTTAATTCATTTGGAGGGTGGAAAAATGAGGAAATGTTGGCATTTTATGTAGTTTCTAAAAACGAAAAATCCTAACTTTTAAAATTAAAATCTCAATTCATTCATTTATATTGTGGTAAAATATACATAACATAAAATTTGCCACTGTAATGATTTTTAAGTGTATAGTTCAGAGGTATTAAGTATATTCACATTGTTGTGCAACCATCACCATCACTACCATGAATTTACAGAATTTTCCATCATCCCAAACTGAAACTCTGGACCCATTAAACACTAACTCCCCATTCTCTCCCTCTCACAGTCCCTGGCAGCCACCATTCTACCTTCTGTCTACGAATCTGACTACTCTAGGTACCTTAGAGAAGTGGAGTCACTTATATAAGTGCAATTGATTTCTGAGCTGATATGATTTCCTGCCTAATACAAATCATAACTTAGGACAATTTTTTTGAAATATATATTTTTTAAAAACAAAATTTTTTTTTGAGATAGAGTTTCACTCTTGTCACCCAGGCTGGAGTGCCATGGTGCAATCTTGGCTCACTGCAACCTCCACCTCCTGGGTTCAAGCGATTCTCCTACCTCAGCCTCGCAAGTACCTGGGACTATAGGCGTGTGGCACCATGCCTGGCTAATTTTTTTGTGTTTTTAGTAGAGACGGGGTTTCACCATGTTGGCCAGGCTGGTTTCGAACTCCTAACCTCAGGTGATCCATCCGCCTCAGCCTCCCAAAGTGCTAGGATTACAGGCGTGAGCCACCACTATGCCTAGCCCCCATCTTTTTAATTAAAGCTTAATAAGTCTGACCTCCAGACCAGACGAGATCCTCTTTTATATACTGTCAAGCCCCTTGTACGTATCCTTCATCATAGTTATCAAATTTAAATAAGAAATTGTGGTAGTTTGTTTACTATCGTCCTCTGCTTTTCTAGTCCACTGATACAAAACCCCAGCACCTGGGATGTAGTAAGTACTTAATATTTGTTGACTGTCTCCTGGTGTAAGATCAAAGCAGGGCAAACCTAAGACAAAACTGGATAGAAACTTTTTTTTTTTTTTGAAATGGAGTCTCACTCTGCCACCAGGCTGGAGTACAATGGCATGATCTTGGCTCACTGCAGCCTCTGCCTCCCAGGTTCAAGCAATTCTTATGTCTCAGCCTCCGGAGTAGCTGGAATTAGGCACCCGCCATGACACCTGGCTGATTTCTGAATTTTTAGTAGAGATGGGGTTTCACCGTTTTGGCCAAGCTGGTCTCAAACTACTGACCTCAAGTGATCCACCCACCTCGGCCTCCCAAAGTGCTGAGCCACCACGCCCGGCCGGATAGAAACTTTTTTACAGCCCTTTCCTGATTCTGTGGTGATTTTACATACCACCCTTCCCCACCTCACCAACTGATGACCATGCTTCCTGGCTTACACCTGTTGTCCTGGTGTAATTATTAATGGCACCTCCTTTTACTCTAAAAAAAAAAAAAGCAGCCAGCCGTGGTAGCCCATGCCTGTAATTCCAGCACTTTGGGAGGTTGAGGTGGCCAGAGAGTTTGAGGCCAGGAATTCGAGACCAGCCTGGTCAACATAGCAAGACCTCATCTCTACAAAAAAGAAAAAATTAGCCAGGTGTGGTGGTGCACACCTGTGGTCCCAGCTACTTGGGAGGCTGAAGCATGAGGATTGCTTGAACCCAGGAGTTTGAGATTGCAGTGAGCTATGATCACACCACTGCACTCCAGCCTGCATGACAGAGAGAGACCTTGTCTCAAAAAAAAAAAAAAAAAAAAAAAACAAATCCCCAGTTGCAATAAAAGTTAAGCCCACTCTAAGTTTAAGGTACCTTTCTTATGATATCAGCGAGTAGTCAAGCCAAGAAGACATTTTGATCAAGATACTATAGTCAATTTTAACATAGTAAGTAGATAAGATTCTAGCTAAGAGCATAAGGGAACATGATGTCTTTGTCAGTCAAATATTGGCGAACACGGGGCATGAATGCCACACTCCATCGCCACCTGCCCTATGATTACGGTGCTAATCAGTCATGGCAGCTCTTCCAATTGATCAGATTGAAAACATTTGCTTTCCTGAGGTTAGCCTGAGCAGCCAGCTCTATCGAGGGCTTTCTGGCATATTGAGAAGATGACTCTGGGATGTCCCTCACTAGCTCTGTGGAGATCCCAAGTTGAGAGCCACCTTAACGTAGTGAAGACTGTGAGGCTCTAACATTAGACAGAACTAGGTTAACATCCAGCCTCTGCCACTTCCTGAGTGACTGGGCAACATACTGAAGTTTTCTAATTCTTGGTTTCCACACATATAAACTGAAGATAAAAATACCTGCCACAGGCCAGGTGCGGTGGCTCATGCCTGTAATCCCAGCACTTTGGGAGGCAGAGGTAGGTGGATCACAAGGTCAGGAGTTCAAGACCAGCCTGGCCAAGATGGTGAAACCCTGTCTCTACTAAAAACACAAAAATTAGCCGGATGTGGTGGTGGGCGCCTGTAATCCCAGCTACTTGGGAGGCTGAGGCAGAGAATTGCTTGAACCCGGAAGGCGGAGGTTGCAGCTGAGATCATGCCACTGCACTCCAGCCTGGGTGACAGAGCGAGACTCTGTCTCAAAAAAAAAAAAAAAAAAAAAAAAAACCCTATCATCTTACTATATTCGATTGTTGGGAGGATTAACTCTAATTACCTATATGAAGAAAATTGTGGCCAGGTGTGGTGGGTCACATCTGTAATCCTAGCACTTTGGGAGGCTGAGGCAGGTGAATCATTTGAGGCTAGGAGTTCAAGACCAGCCTGGCCAACATGGTGAAACCCTGTCTCTACTAAACTACAAAAAAATAGCTGGGCGTGGTGGTGCACACCTGTAATCCTAGCTACCTGGGAGGCTGAGACAGGAAGATCACATGAACCTGTGAGGCAGAGGCTGCAGTGAGCCAAGATCAAGCCACTGCACTCCAGCCTAGATGACAGAGTGAAATACTGCCTCAAAAAAAGAATAAAAAAGGAAAGAAAGAAAAAGAAAATAGCATATAGTACTAAACATATAGCTCTCTTCTGCAGTTCTCTCTTCTTTGTTCCTGATACTTGGATCTGAGGTTTGTGTTTCGGTGACCAAGACAGACCCTGGGGAGGAGTTTGTGGGCCAGCAGTTTTCTCAGGATACCTCAAGTTTCAACCACTTCAGGGATCACTGTTCTACCTGCTCATGAGACTGGTTTTAAAGATAGAAATGCGACTTGTATATTGTTTGTCTTCTACCCTTTCTTGAGTGAGGCTGAACTGGTAACACATACTTGTTGTATTAAAAACTATAGTGAAAATAATAGGTTCAGCCATTTGGAACTCTATCAGATGAAACATAAAAGTAGATTGTTACAGTTCAATTTTATAACCGCCACTTTCCCATCCCATAGGACCCTCCAGCCCTCTGTGGTAGGAGGGTCCATACTTCCTGGTTTACACTTGTGGTCGTTATGGTATCATTGTCAACAGGGGAGGGGAAGGGTTGGGGGAATTTGATGACAACCTCTAGTCTGGATTTATTTAAGGCATTTTGTAAGGTGGGCAGGTTGAGGTCGCGTCGATGCAGAGGGACTAAGGAAGGAAGGAAGGAGGGAAGATTTTCTAAGACTAAGATTCTGGTTTAGTGTTCTTCAAACTCGCCAGCAAGGCATGTGGGGAAAGATGGCTACTAGGACTCCCTGGGGGAAAATGGTGGTGTAGTGCCTTAGGGAGAGCTGGGACAAAGTATCCTGATCCCGAGTGGCCTTGAAAACTTCACAGCCACATATATTTAAGAGATCATGTGACCCTTGCTCAGTGAGCTCATCAGAAATGAGTTGTGTACAGCTGGGCATGGTGGCTCATGCTTGTAGTCCCAGCACATTGGGAGGCTGAAGTGAGAGGATCTCTTGAGACTAGGAGTTTGAGACCAGCCTGAGTAACAGCAAGATCCCATCTCTACAAAAAAAAAAAGAAGAAAAAGAAGAAGGGAGTTGTGTGAACCCAAGTCTAGAGGGTCCTCCCAGAATATTCTGCTCTGCCTAAGACCTGGGGACATTTGGTGGCAGGAAACAGGGCAGGTAGGCTGTGAAGTCTCTAGTAATAGCTGAGATTGAATTTCTACCTAGCTCCATGAGACAGGACCTCAGAATAAGATTCAGTTTTATTTTTTAAAAATAAAGGTAAGATTTCCTACACACTCTAGTTTGTAAAAGAAACTAAGTGGCTACCACAGAGAATTTGTCTATCACTGAACCATGGCCACCAGTATAACAGAAGTATTGTTTAACATTGTTTTGTTTAAAGAGATGGTGCTACAAAGAAACAAGTGTAAAATGACAGTCTCTGCTTGTGTAAGGGAACAAGAGGGATTCTAATAATTGATGCCCTATCAGAAAGACATTTTGTTTTCCAAAGAAACACAGCCGTTTTGTTACCAGGATTAGAGATCGTCGTCAATGGCTGGCAGAGTCAGGCTGAGAACCACACTGCATTTAGGTTGAAGGGCTTCTGAAGTTTTCAACCTATGTCCCCTTTAAGAACTTTCTTGGACACAGATGTACCTTTTCTCATTTCTTCTGGAAAGCATAACAAAATGCACAGCAGCCACCCTCTTAAGAGGTGTTTCTGAACTCCTAAGACCCTATGGCTAGATAAAGGCTCAACAGGAGCCTAGTTGCCCCTACCTTAGCATCTTCCATCTTCTGTATGGATGCCACAGAATGTATCTAACACCTACATAGAAACTCCAGTGAAACACAGAAACTCTTTCTTTATAGGGCAATGACTGTAATTGGAAAATGTACCAACAGACTGTAACAGACCCACTTTACTGATATCAGTGGATCAGTGAGATATAGGAGGTGGGCGAGATGCAAAAAGTGACTGTGTGTTTTTCACTGG
This sequence comes from Cheracebus regulus, assembly GCA_963574635.1. NCBI lineage: Eukaryota > Metazoa > Chordata > Mammalia > Primates > Pitheciidae > Cheracebus > Cheracebus regulus. Next base: position 19,709 of record CAUYQU010053645.1, read on the forward strand.
GTTGTGGCACCACAGTATAGACAGAATCCCAACTAGAACTGAAGTCTCTGTATGCGGCAGAATAAGCAGAGGGTTTGACTAATGCATGAATCTGTTTTATAGATGAAATCTGTGCTGATGCCACCAAGAGAAATAGACAAAGACCAGAACACCGACTTGAAGCACAGTGAAGTAGGTGTCACTATTAGTGCATATGGGAGAATCAAAACAACTAAATATCCTTCTGAACACTTGCCAAAGCATGAATGGGAACAGGTAGGTAATCAAGGTGTTCAGTGGACTGGCAACAATGACACCAGCATACATGTTGTCCCTTACAATATAAAGATAAAAGGTGACTTTACAAGCAGACCACATGATTCTCTCGGAATTCATCACTGTGTATCTATATCTATACATAGATGTAGATACTTTTTTTTGAGATGGAATCTTGCTCTGTCGCCCAGTCTGGAGTGCAGTAGCATGATCTTGGCTCACTGCAACCTCCGTCTCCCGGGTTTAAGTGATTCTCCTGCCTCAGTCTCCCAAATAGCTGGAATTACAGGCCCATACCACCATGCCTGGCTAATTTTTGTATTTTTAGTAGAGACAGGGTTTCACTATATTAGCCAGGTTGGTCTCAAACTCCTGACCTTGTGATCCGCCTGCCTCAGCCTCCCAAAGTGCTGAGATTACAGGCGTGAGCCACCGTGCCCGGCAATCACTATATTTTTAGCAGCTTTATTGAGATATAATTCACATACCATGTAACTCACCCATTTAAATTGTATAATTCAGTGGTTTTTAGTATATTCACAGTGTTGTACAACTAGCATCACAATCTACTTTTGAACGTTTCATCATCTGAAAAAGTAACTATATACCTATTAGCATTATTCCGCATTCCCTTCTGTAGCCACCCAGTGCCACCTAACAGCCTTAGGCAACCACAAATCTACTATCTGTTTTTATAGATTTGCCTATTCTGAACATGTTGTAGAAATGAACACATGTGATCTTTTGTGTCTGACTTCTTTCACTCAGCACAATGTTCTGGAGGCTCATCCATGTTGTAGCATGTCAGTACTGAATGTCTATTTGTTGCTGAATAATATTTTATTATATGGGTATATGCATTGTATTTATTCATTCATAAGTTAATGGACATTTGGGTTGTTTCCACTTTTTGGCTGTTATGAATAATGCTTCTATGAACCATCACATACAAGTTTTTCTGTGTATGTATGTTTTTATTTCTCTTAAGTATATACCTAGAAGTAGAAGTACTGAGTCATAAGGTAACTCTAAGTAAAGTTTAACATTTTGAGAAAGTCCCAAACTGTTTTCCCAAGTGGTTGCACCATTTTACATTTCCACTAGCAATGTATGAAGGTTCCAATTTCTCTACATCCTAACACTTGTTATTGTCTATCATTTTGATTATAGCCATCCCAGAGGGCATGAGATGGAATCTCATTGTGATTTTGATTTGCATTTCCCTAATGACTAATGGTGTCAAGCATCTTTTCATATGTTTATTAGATATTTGCAGATTTTCTTTGGAGAAGTGTCTATTCAGATCCTTTGCCCATCTTAAAAATTTAGTTATTTTTTATTATTGCATTGTAAGAGATTTTTAAAATATATTCTAAATACAAATCCTTTATCAGGTATATTATTTGCAAATGCCTTCTCTCATTCTGTGGGTTGTCTTTTCCCATTTCTTGATGGTGTCCTTTGCAATACAGCAGTTTTTAATTTTGATGACGCCCAGTCAAAATGATAATCTTTTTTCTCTTTGATTGCTCGTGTTTTTGGTGTTGTATCTAAGCCATTGCCTAACCCAAAGTCACAAAGATCTGTTACTTTGTTTTCTTCTAAGAGTTTTGTACGTTTAGCTCTTAAATTTAGGTATCTGTTCCATTTTGAGTTAATCTTTGTGTGTGGTGGGAGGTAAGATTCCAAATTCATTCTGTTTTATGTGGATATTTAGTTATCCCAGTACCATTTCTTTTTTTCTTTTTTTTTTTTTTTGAGATGGAGTCTGGCTCTGTCAACCAGGCTAGAGTGCAGTGGTGTGATCTCAGCTCACTGCAACCCGTGCCTCCTGAGTAGTAGCTTGGATTAGAGGAGTGCATTACCACACCCAGCTAATTTTTGTATTTTTAGTGGAGACGAGGTTTCACCATGTTGTCCAGGCTGGTCTCAAACTCCTGACCTCAGGTGATCCACCTGCCTCAGCCTCCCAAAGGGCTGGGATTACAGGCGTGAGCCCCCGTCCCCAGCCACCAGCACCATTTCTTAAAAAGACTATACTTTCCTAAATTTTCTTGACACCCTTATCAAACAATCAGTTGACCATAATAGTTATATTTCACAATCTCTATGTTTATCCTTATGTCAATACTGTACAATTTTGATTACTGTAGCATTGTGGGAAGTTTTAAAATTGGGAAGTGTGAGTTCTCCAACTTTGTTCTTTTTCCAGATTGTTTTGGCTATTCTGGGTCCCTTGAATCTTCATATGAATTTTAGGATTAGTTTGTCAATATCTACCAAAAAGCAGCTGAGTTATTGGTAGGGTTGCCTGGAATCTGTAGGTCAATTTCAGCACTATGGCTGTCTTGGGATGTCTGTTTATTTAGATCTTTAATTTCAATAGTGTTTTGTACTTTTCAGTATACACGTCTTGCTCTTGTTTTGTTAAATTTGTTAAATTTTGATGCTATTGTAAATAGAATTGTTTTCTTAATTACATTTTGGATTGTTCATTGCTAGTGTATAGAAATATAACTAACTTATATATACTGACCTTGTGTTGTGAACTCTGACAAACTCGTTAGTTCTAATAGTTTTTAATGGATTTCATGTTATCTGTGAATAATTTTCCTTCTTCCTTTCCAATCTGCCTTTTCTTTTCCTTTTTGCTTAATTGCCTTCTCTAGAACCTCCAGTATACTGTTGAATAAAAATGATGAGAGTAGATATCTTTGTCTTGTTCATGATACTGGGGAAAGCATTCAGTCTTTCATCAACTATATTAGCTGTGTATTTGTTTGTAGTGGCCTTTTATTACATTGAAGAAGTTTCCTTCTGTGCTTAGTTTATTGAGTATTTTTATTGTGAAAGTATTAGATTTTGTCAAATGCTTTTTCTGAATACATTAAAATGATCATGTGTTCTTTCCCTTTATTAATATAGTATATTACATTTATTGATTTCAGATGTTAAATCAACCTTACATTCCTGGGATAAATCCCACTTGGTCATAATGTATAATCCACTTTATTTTATTTGTTTACACTTTATTTTATTTTTTATTTTTTCCCTTACATTCCTGGGATGAATCACACTTGGTCATGATGTATAATACACTTTATTTGTTACCTGGGCTGGAGTACAGTGGGACGATCTCAGCTCACTGCAACCTCTGCCTCCCAGGTTCAAGTGATTCTCCTGTCTCAGCCTCCCGAGTAGCTGGGATTACAGGTGCCTGCCACTACGCCCAGCTAATTTTTTGTATTTTTAGTATAGACAGGATTTCATCATATTGGCCAGGCTGGTATCGAACTCCTGACCTCAGGTGATCTGACCGCCTTGGCCTCCCAAAGTGCTGGGATTGCAGGCATGAGCCACCATGCCTGGCCTTATAATCCACTTTATATGTTGCTGGCTAGTATTTTTTGAAGATTTTTGCATCTATATGTATAAGAGCTATTGGTCTGTGGTTTCTTGTGATAGCTTTGCCTGATTTTGATTTAAGTTTAGCCTCATAAGAGGAATTGGGAAGTATTCTCTCCTATGTTTTAGAAGAGTCTGTGAAGGATCGATTTTAGTTCTTCAAATGTTTGATAGAATCCATCAGTGAAGCCATCTGGGCCTGGGCTTTTCTTTGTAGGAAGTTTTGAAATTACTAATTTCAATCTTTTTCCTTGCTATAGTTGTATTCAAGTGTTTCGTTTCCTTTTGAGTAGTTTGTGTCTTGGTAGTTGTGTCTTTCTTGGATTTTGTTCATTTCATCTAATTTATCTAATGTTTTTGGCCTAAAGTTGTTTGTAGTACTCCTTCATATTTTTTTTTCTCCTGAAAGCTTGGTAGTAATACTCCCTCTTTCATTCCTGATATTAGTAATTTGAGTCTCCTCTTTTTTTCTTGGTCAGTCTCACTAAGGGTCGTCAATTTTCTTGGTCTTTTTGAAGAACCAACTTTTAGTTGTATTGATTTTTCTGTATTGTTGTTGTCTATTCTCTATTTCATTTATTTCTGCTCTAATTGCTAACAGTGGAGGGTGTCCAAGTTCTTGGTGTCTTGAACAATGAATTAGACAAAATGCACAAAGCAAGGGAGGAATGAAGGGTTTTATTGAAAATGAAAGTACACTCCACAGTGTGGGAGCAGGCCCGAGCATAGGGGCTCAAAGGCCCTGTTACAGAATTTTTGGGAGTTTCAATACACCCTAGAGGATTTCATTGGTTACTTGGGGTACACCCTATGTAAATGAAGAGTTTGAAGTAAAGTTACAAAGTCATTTTCAGCTTAAGCCCTGTGGAGAGGATATTTCCTGTTATAGCTGAAGTGTGAATTGGCCTTACGTTCCCTGTCTCCAGACCCTATTTTCCTGCTTCTTCTTTTCTTTTAATGGAGATGTGATCCCTGTAAATCTTTACGGGAGCCAGAAGGACTGATGGTCTTATTCTGTAACTGCTTCATGCTGGCTTGGGGCATAGTCCCTACCTATTGGGGATCACGGAACTCTCACCCTGCTCTATCTAGCGGAGACAGAGTAGCTTCTTGATGGCCAGGGGTGGTATCTTCACCTGGAACTGGCTGGAGCTTTTGTTGCATGATTATCTGAAGCTTGATGGTCTCTAGGTGAGAGGAAATGAATTTGGTTAAAAGATTTAATGGGAACTTCAGGGGGTTGATACCTATGCTCTCAGAAATGTTTGTTATAGAGATTTGCAGGGAAAAAAACCAACTCTGGTCTGTTCTAGAATTTGTGTTTCCTTAAAGTCTTAGCACGAGTGACTCCATTTTGGTTTGGTTTGGTTTGTTGGGGCTTAGTGCATGAGCTCAGTCCAAAACAATGGCCTCCTAGAATTTTGTTAAAAAAAAAATGATCCTTTTTTGTTCAAGTTCTTATTTAGTTGAGAGTGTGACCAAAACCTAGGGCCTCAGTGCCACTCTCAGCTATCATCGTCTTGGGTTTCTGGTCTCAGCACGTCATTGATAGATTACAGTGTCCTCATGGTTGCACATTTCTTTCAGCTCCTGTTATTCCAGTTGAAGAGAGACCATATGACATTCTAGAGATGGTTGCATGCAAGCATTTAAAACCTTTGAGAGAATACAGTGTACCAGGGAGACTATTATTCTGACTATTGGGAGGATAATAGCAAGAGTTGGGAGTATGCCCCTTACCCAAGGTCCCCATAAACCAAACCTCCTAAAACCAAATAGATCAAAGAATGAGCTAGATAGTTTACTCACTTGACTAAGCAGTTTCTTTGTCAATCCCCTACCACTGAATTTCTATAATCTTCATTTGATTTATTTTCCCATGGGCCACAAGTGCTAGCGGCTGCACAGATACTTTTCTGTTTAGCCAATTTTATCAAAATGTTCACAAGAGAATTTAGAGTTTATTGTGTAACTGTAGCCTTTACAGTAGAATTTGCTATAGAACCTATCATAAGGGATACATTTCTAATCATTGCTTCTTTTACTTTAAACCATGGGAGAAGGCCCTAACAAATGATGCCCTTTTAGAAGAGTGAAGGCCTTCTGGCAATGTTCTTTTTAACCCATGATATGAGTTAAGAGGAGGGAACTAGTGTTTTCTTTTTGACTGATTATGAGGCAACGCATGTAGCATTAAAGTTGCTTACCTACATTGGGCCTTTATCTTTATTTATCAAAATATAAAGGTATCCATGTATAAGGCTGGCTGCAAACTCCTTCACAAATAAAAATACACCCCATTAGTATGCATAACAGACCCCTTTTCCAACTCTATTGTTCATAGAGGCATAAGCAAGAAAAAATAATTCTAAGATGAGAGTTTCATGATAGTAGAAATTTTAATCTGTAAATTTGGGAAAAGCTATTCACATCAAAGATACCATTTTCTTCTAGGGAGAAACTTCCCTGGTTAGTTTTACCCCGTGGGTTCCAATGGGTGCACAGTTCTAAAAGTGTGGAGGGACCCTTTTCAGTTGGGAGACCATGATCCCAAAGCCCAAGGTGTTGAAGTTTTGTTGTAGTGTGGATGGCAAAGACAATCTTTCTTTGATGTTTCCAGAAGATCCAAACCATGAAAAGCTTTTTTACCTCATGAAAATACACTGTAGCATAATAATATACTGTTACATCAGCCCTCTTGCATGGGAAAGCTTTTAAACAACCAGAAAATATGCATTGAAAATAACAATTTAATGAAATCCCTTTATAAAATGTTTAAATAGCCTATCAGGTGACCAAATGTACCTGAAGCTTTGTTTTCCCAGGGATATGGGATCAAGCATTGGTTATAAACTATTTTAAACAATTTGTAAGTCATTACACCAATGTATTCAATTTGGATTATTTTACTTTTTTCATGATGATTTCCATGGAATGCAAAATTTTTTTTTTTTTTTTTTGAGATGGAATTTCGCTTTTGTTGTCCAGGCTGGAGTGCAATGGCGTGATCTCAGCTTACTGCGACGTCCACCTCCTGGGTTCAAGCAATTCTCCTGCCTCAGCCTCCCGAGTAGTTGGGATTACAGGGATGTGCCACCATGCCAGGCTAATTTTTTGTATTTTTAGTAGAGATGGGGTTTCACCATGTTGGCCAGGCTGGTCTTGAACTCCTGACCTCAGTGATCTGCCTGCCTTGGCCTCCCAAAGTGCTGGGATTATACAAGCTTTAAGAACTCAGTAATTAAAAAAAAAAAGAACTCAGGAAGGACAAGGTGGCCATCTTGGTTCTCCATGAGTCCATGCTTAATTAACATTAGACTTATATCTTCTTGGATACCAGTTGTTTTTCCAAATTAGGTGCATAGCACTGACAAGAAAATTTCATTATTTTTGTGGTTTACAGTAACTTAGCATAATAACCATCATTATAATTGATAGCATATAGACATTAGAATTTTAGAAATTCCATATAATTTAGGAATATATATATTAATATTACTCACAAAAATATAACCTAAAGAAGGGTGAACACATTTTGGCAATCCCATGTACCTGAAGATGTCAAATAATCCTGCTTACCTCCTTTTTGGATGTTTTCAGGAGCCCTCTGATTCATTCAAAAAGCCAGTCATTAAGAAAGACAATTTTGAAACTGAAGTTTGATCTTGGAATTTCAGATTACCATAAATTACTTATTTTGCCAAAACGATGACTGAGAAATTTTAAAGAAGTAAAAACCTAGGCCGGGTGCAGTGGCTCACGCCTGTAATCCCAGCACTTTGGGAGGCTGAGGCAGGTGGATCACCAGAGGTCAGAAGTTCAAGACCAGCCTGGCCAACATGATGAAACCCCCATCTCTTAAAAAAAAAAAAAAAAAAAAAGTAAAAACCTTTTATAACCTTTTACAAAAAAACCCTCACATTCTACTATTGTCACACATCTTGCACATGAAACTGTTTCTAGTAGTCTTAATTGCATGTTACAATGGGGACTCTAAGCAATTTTAACTTTAATGTAAAACCTGGTAAGTTGTATTCTGATAAAGTTTGACTGTTTCCAGCATAGCTAGGGGCGTGGCCAACTCCACACGTTCCCAGGCCTTACCTAGCTGGAAAGCAGGCAAGTTAAACAATTTCAAAAGCCAAAGAAGCAGTTTATAACCTTAAAGCATTTAGCAAACTTAATATTTGAACATAATTTAAACCACACGTTTACATTTGGAAGACAATTGTATTTTACCAATGATCTTTAAAACCATCTTTATTTCCCAAAGATTACTCAAGTCACATGAACTAAATAAAATGCATTACGTTTTTCACTTTTCTGACTAAATATTTGACTTAAGCTCTTATTATTATTAAGCCAATTAATTTAAAACTTTACAGAGGAGATATACAGTGACTTTTACTTTATATTTAACCAGTTTGTGCAGAAAGAAAGAGGCCAGAGACTGGTGAAAAGTTTTTACCCTTGGCCAGGCATGGTGACTCACGCCTGTAATCCCAGCAATTTGGGAGGCCAAGGCGGGTGGATTACTTGAGGTCAGGAGTTCGAGACTAGCCTGGTCAACATGGTGAAACCCTGTCTCTACTAAAAATACAAAAATTAGCTAGGCGTGGTGGTGGATGCCTGTAATCCCAGCTACATGGGAGGCTGAAGCACGAGAATCTCTTGAACCTGGGAGACAGAGGTTGCAGTGAGCTGAGATCTATTTTTACCCCTCCGCTGGTATGCCAGGTTTCTGAGTTCTCTCTCCCTGAGTGGCCCTGGTGACCCTGCTTGACTATATGCAAACAAACACGTTGCCGTGAACTACAAATATTCACATATGCTTTACAAATTTTGGAGAAATTAGAGAGAGAAATATGACTTAAATTCTATTTGTGAGAGTATACTTAACACATTTAAAGTATCAGGAAGCCTAAAATACAAAAAATTAGTTTAAGGATAAAAAGCTGGTATTGGCCGGGTGTGATGGCTCATGCCTGTAATCCCAGCACTTTGGGAGGCCAAGGCGGGCAGATCACCTGAGGTTGGGAGTTTGAGACCAGCCTGACCAACATGGAGAAACCCCGTTTCTACTAAAAATACACAATTAGCCAGATGTGATGGCGCATGCCTGTAATCCCAGCTACTCAGAAGGCTGAGGCAGGAGAATCACTCGAACCTGGGAGGTGGAGGTTGGGGTGAGCCAAGATTGAGCCATTGCACTCCAGCCTCGGCAACAAGAGTGAAATTTCATCTTAAAAAAAAAAAAAAGCTGGTGTGCTCCATTAATTCCTGCAGGCCCAAGAAAGGTAGCTTAGGAATTCCAGGTAAATGGAATGAATGATGACTTGCTGAAAGTAAACACAGAACAAAATAAAAGCCTTCCACTAGGAACTAAAAAACATCATGGTTTTATATATATATATCCACACACAAGCAAAGCTGCAAGAGAATAAACAGCAAACAAAAACAAGCAAGAAACCAACCCTAAATTTTCCTACTCAATTTACCCTGGAGGTTATAGTGTTACCCAGGGCCCCCAAAAACTCACATAATGAATATTGCATCCCTGATGCACAATTAAGTATCCTTAAGTTCACTAATATTGTTATACATTCTGTACAATTAAGAAACTCACTTCAGGCACACGACCAATAAGCACTCTAGCACCATCCACAAAAGACAGTAAACAGTGTGAAGCAATGCAGGCATGTATGTGAAATGTAGCTCCGCACTAAATCCAGCTTCATGCTTAACTCTATTAAAAAAAGAAAGAATTGCCAAACTGCTGGTGCATTTTTACAATACTTCTTATTTTACTTTAATCAAGACTAAAAACTTTAACTATGGGCCAGGCATGGTGGCTCATGCCTGTAATCCCAGCACTTTGGGAGGCTGAGGAGGGCGGATTATGTGGTCAAGAGAGCGAGACCATCCTGGCCAACATGATGAAACGCCATCTCTACTAAAAATACAAAAATTAGCCGGGCATGGTGGTGCATGCCTGTAGTCCCAGGTACTTGGGAGACTGAGGCAAGGGAATCACGTGAACCTGGGAGGTGGAGGTTGCAGTGAGTCGAGATTGCATCACTGCACTCCAGCCTGGGAGACAGAGCAAGACTCGTCTCAAAATTAAAAAAAAAAAAAAAAAGAGCTTTAACTATGAAAATCTTAATTACCCAAATGCCTCTGATTCTATATCAGTTTTTAAAGGATATTTTATTATTTAAACTTTTCCACATCTTTCTCCCTTAATGATTCCTTACTACATTGTTTCCTAAATAACCTTTTTAAATCTGTAATTTGAACTTTTAGATAACTTCTGGATTAGACAAAATTATTCCTTTTTTTCACTAATAACCCTTTCTGGCACACTTTGTATACAGAATCACATGTTAACTAGAATTTTATCCTTGGTAATCTAAAACTCTAGTGAAACCCTAAAAGGCAAGAAATCGTGAACTATTAGATATGGGCATTTATAGATAAGAACAATTCCACATTTTAGAAACATATTTCCCCATATTACAACCCTTTCTTAATTGGAAATGACCCAGAAATTAAATGAGTGTCAAAAATAACTTTAAGATTTTAATTTACATAAAAAGTTGACCTAAAACATTTATCTCATTCACTGTAACCATTTTTCCTTTTTTTTTTTTTTTTTTTTTTTTGAGACGGAGTTTTGCTCTTATTGCCCAGGCTGGAGTGCTATGGTGCAATCTCGACTCACTGCAACCTCTGCCTCCTGGGTTCAAGCGATTCTCCTGCCTCAGTCTCCCAAGTAGCTGGGATTACAGGCATGTGCCACCGCACTTGGCTAATTTTGTATTTTTAGTAGAGGTAGGGTTTCTCCATTGTTGGTCAGGCTGGTCTCGAGCTCCCAATCTCAGGTGATCAACCCACCTTGGCTTCCCAAAGTGCTGGGATTACAGGCGTGAGCCACCAGCACCTGACCAACTTTTACTTTTAACAAGGGAGACAGGAGACATCAATCAACATATGTAAAATGAACATTGGTTTGGATTAGATCACAGGTGGGAGACAAACTGTTGCCTTATTTTGAGTTTCTGATTAGCCTTTCCAAAGGAAGCAATCAGTTATGAGACTTTGAATAGAATGGGAGCCAGGCTGGCCCTCAGCAGCTCCCAGCTTGAATTAACACTGACATTTTAAAATATCTAGCAAAGACAAACATAAAATTTAGACAAAATGTATGCTGACAATTCTGAAGGCCTATTTTTATTCCACCAATAATTTTAAAGCTAGATTCTTTAGTAAAGTTATACTTAAGTCACATGAACTTGAAAAGTGCTTAGACTTACCTAATTTATGAGTGCGCTTTTACTTATAAGCCAATTTAGTAGACACAACACATTACAATAAGTGTACATACAAATAAACACATTTAGACATGTATACACACACATAAACAAAGATCCAGTAGCTTGGAACCTTAGCCATGAGACAGCAATATAGCTTGCTGGTTTTACTTTGCCCCAATAGATAATTCAAGGAAGGCTGTGAACCAAAATTTCAGGTAAAGCAGTTTCCATGGCAGTTTGATTTTTTTAAACCTTCCCAGACTCCTAGGAGCACTGGGGCCAAGCAATACCAAAGGAGGGCGCCATACATTAACCAGGCCCCCTGCTTAGAACAGCAGCACAAAAGCCTGGATACTTGCAATGCCACCCCACTTTCCCATTAGACAGGTACACTTCAGATTCTAAACAATTTTGGGCCAAGCAGCATTGCAACTGCAAGAGAAGATTCTAAGGAGGGTTTAATACAAGACTCAGGGCCAGGCGTGGTGGCTCACACCTGTAATCCCAGCATTTTGGGAGGCTGAGGCGGGTGGATCATAATGTCAGGGATTCAAGACCAGCCTGGCCAAAATGTTGAAACACCGTCTCTACTAAAAAGAAACTATAAAAATTAGCCAGGTGCAGTGGCAGGTGCCTGTAATCCCAGCTACTTGGTAGGCTGAGGCAGGAGAATTGCTTGAACCCGGGTGGCAGAGGTTGCAGTGAGCTGAGATCCTGCCACTACACTCCAGCCTTGGCGACAGAATAAGACTCCATCTCAAAAAAAAAAAAAATGCTGGACCTCAGAACCTCTGCCAAGGGCATCCCCTTTGGGCAGGTTGAGGTCCGCAGGATCCCCGGGAGTGCCCTCCTGTGGGGTCCAACCTTAGAGTTCCAGATGTCTCTGGCATTACTTAGGTGGGCACTGTTGCCACTTTGCATATGTTCCCTCCAGAGCCTGCTATGAACGTTGTAAGACTAGCCATGAACTGTGGTAAGAACTGGATGCTGGATGGGCCTTTTTGTTCCTTAGCCAGTAGAGTATGATAAGGGAAGAATTAAGAATAGGAAAAGAAGGTTTAAATCTCCTGAAACAAGTGTGAGTTTGCTCTGAGCTGCAATGCACGTAGGAATGAGGGACTATGTGCAGAAAATATTTTTAAAAAAGAAAAAAAATGTCCTTCCCCTTCCGGGCAGGGCAGTTATTCCCATTCCTTCAGGCAGTACGGCAGTACTGGGGAGTGACCTCAGCCAGTTGCCCTTAATTTCCAAGAAACTATTAAGAAACAGCTGCTCAAAGACTGAACTAGAATGAGAGAAATAGAAAAATGAAAAAGACCCTGGTCCCTTAAGCAAACCAGTGGTGGCAGTCAGGCTTCTCCACGTAGACACCCCTTAGTTTGACTGACTTCCATGAGTCCTGGGTTGGAAAGGAAGAGAGAAAGAGAGAGAGAGAGAGAGAGAGAAAACGAGTCCCAAACTTTGGGCTTGCCTCCTCTTCCTGGCTGGCTCACCAAAATATATTAACAGTGATGGGTGTCCAGATTCTTGGTGTCTTGAACAAAGAATTGGACAAAACACACAAAGCAAGGAAGGAATGAAGGGTTTTACTGAAATGAAAGTACACTCCACAGTGCTGGGAGCAGACCAAGCACAGGAGTTCAAAGGCCCAGTTACCGAATTTTGGAGAGTTTAAATATCTCCTAGAGGATTCCATTGGTTACTTGGGCTACACCCTATGTAAATGGAGAGGATGAAGTAAAGTTACAAAGTCATTTGCAGCGTAAGCCCTATCGAGAAGAGGTTTCCTGTTATAGCAGAAGTGTGAACTGGCCTTGTGTTCCCTGCCTCCAGACCCTATTTTCCTGCCTCATAATCTTTATCATTTCCTTCCTTCTGCTTGTTTTAGGTTTACTTTGCTCTTCTTTTTTTAGTTTCCTTAGAAGGTAATATTACTGATTTAAGATCTTTTTTATTTTTTAATAAAGATACAAATTTCCCTCTAAGTACTGCTTTAGCTCCATCCCTTAAGTTTGTGATGTTATTAAACAATTGCTGCTGACTTAAAAAAAAGAGTTTTGCTATGTTGAGGTTTTATTTTCAATAGCATATTCTAAATATCCTTGTGATTTCTTTAACTTATCTATTATTTGGTAGTATGTTATTTAATTTCTACATATTTATGAATTCCCCGTATTTCTTTCTTTTATTGATTTCAAATTTAATTTGATTGTGGTCAGGGAACACATGCTCTGCCTGATTGAAATTCCTTTTAAACTTTTTTCTTTTTTTGGTAAATCCTTTTAAAATTTGTTGAGGCTTTTTTTGTGGCCTAACATATGGTTTATCCTGGAGAATGCTCCATGTGCACTTTAGAAGACTATATATTTCACTCTTATTGGGTGGAGTGTTTTATATATGTCTCTGAACATATTTATAATAGTTGCTTTGAAATCTTTGTCTGCTAAGTCAATGTCTAGTCCCTTCAAAAGCAGTTTCTATTGCCTGCTTCCCCCATATGAGTCAGTTTTTTCTTTGCCTGTCTTGTAATCTTACATTGTAGTAACCCTAGGTAGTTAATCCCATGACCCTCTGGGGCTTGTTGTTATTTGTTTTTTGTTTGTTTGTTGAGTGACTTGTCTGGACTAGTTCAGTGAAATCTATTCCCCTTCAGCGTGCCGCCTCTGATGTCACTCTTCGCAGAGTGTTGCCTTGGGCATGCATGCAGTTTCTCGGACCACCAGGGCTGGTGTGGTTTTAACTGGGCTCTCTTTGACCTTCTCTTTCTCTGATCTCTCCTTTAAGCTTCTGACCTGTCTGCCTCTACTGAAGTAGTCCCAGCTGTTAGCCTTCACTAATTGCTAGCTGATTGCTCGGTTGTTTTTATCAATGCCCTGGCACACAGATTACTCTACAGTTGGATCCAATTAAGTTGGACCCCTTTGCAGGGGCAGAGCTTTGACCATGTTGGAGGCTTACTCCAACCTCCGCAAAGGCTCTTTTCTCGTCTCTCCTTTCCCTGATTCAGTCTGTTAAATTTCTTCTAGCTGGTGTACTATTGTTACTAGCATCTCAGCACAACCATCCTCCTCATAAGTGCTTACTCCCAACATCTCCATTGTTTTCAACAGTGCCTGTAGGCATGCATTTCCTTATACTCAGTGCCCAATAAGGCCAGTCCCCTTTAGGCAGAGTGGCAGCGCTCTGTTCTTGAACTGCCTCTCCCCCTGGGCCAAACCTCTGTGTCACTGCACTGCAGCTTGGAGCAAGGGCAGCGGCCCACTTCTACTCAAGTGACCGCCTCGTTCCACAAGTGGGGTGGTGGGCAGGGATAATAGCCCCTGGTCCTCTTGGCTTGACCTTCCTGGCATGGCACCTCCTCATGGCTGCACAAGCATGGGCGCAGTTGGGGTCTAGCATTTGCACGCTGCCACACCTAGGATAGGGTTTCTGCCCAATGAGTAGGGGAAATGAACCCCAGTCCTCTCTGCTGTGCTTGCCTGGAATCCAGCTTCTGTAATGCAGAGCTGGGGGGCATGAGGGATGCCCATCAGCTTGCTCCTTCTGGAGCAAAACTGTAGCCCTCTGCTGGGAGCTGGGGGAAGAAGGAGACCCATCTTGGATGCATCCACTCGAAGTAGAGCATCCTTCACACTGATCCTTGAAGGGGGTTACAGTAGATCACGGCTCACATGCCACAGATTCTCTCTGTTGGTATCAAAATTTAGTAAGTTTTTAAAAATGTTTCTCCACATGCTGTATGCCATTAGGACAATGTCCAGTGGCTTTAACTGTTTTTAATTTTTTTAAGTGATTTTCTGCTAGGTGTGGTGTCTCACGCCTGTAATCCCAGCACTTTAGGAGGCTGAGATGGGCAGATTGCTTGAGCCCAGGAGTTGGAAACCAGCCTTGGCAACCTGGCGAAACACCGTCTCTACAAAAAGTACAAAAATAGGGCCAGGCACGGTGGCTCACGCCTGTAATCCCAGCTACTCAGGAGGCTGAGGCAGGAGAATTGCTTGAACCCAGGAGGCGGAGGTTGCAGTGACTTGAGATCATGTCATTGCATTCCAGCCTGGGCAACAAGAGCAAAAGTCCGTAAGAAAAAAAAAAAAAAAACACAAAAATTAGCTGGGCTTGGTGGTGCATGCCTGTAGTTCCTGCTACTTGGGAGGCCAAAGCAGGAGCATAGCTTGAACCCAGGAGGCGGAGGCTGCAGTGAACTGAGATCGTGCCACTGCACTCCAGCCTGGGCGACAGAGTGAGACCTTGTCTTAAAAAAAAAAAAAGGTGTTCACAAGTTAAATAGTTATTTCACTGGGGAGAGGGTCTGCCAAGCCCCTAAGACTGCCATTCCTGTCATTATGTTGTCATTTTGAGAACGGTACTGAATACATCTATAAACAAGGATGTAAAGGCAATAAGCCATGTACTCATCTTTGTGACGGCGTGCATATCCTGGAGCTGCGTGTCTAGAGTCTCTGGCAGCTTCGGGCATGTAGTAAGATCTATAAATAGTCCTCTCATTCATGCATCCATTATGTATTGATCACTCCTGAGTACTCTTGCTCATTTATCTTGGTGAAATTTGGCGTTTTTCTAAATTTCCAGTCCTACTTTTTAACTGCTTTCCTGTCAGTTTTTACCCCATATGGCAGGGATGAGTTCTTAAGAATAACAGCATGTGTATTATCTCATTAAATCCTCAAAGCAACCTGATAACGTAGGTAATATTATTCCTGTTTCCTAAGAGAGGCCACTGAAGCTCACATAAGTTGAATAACTTGCTAAATGATGGATTTGATTCCAAATTTGTTGGACTCTAAACTTCTCATTGTTAACTGCTAGGTCATACCATGTCTCCCATTGTAGGAAAAGATGTTACAGGACACTGGGGCTTTTTTTGTTGTTGTTTATTTGTTTGTTTGTTTTTGTTTTTTGGAGATGGAGTCTCGTTTGTCACCCAGGTGGGAGTGCAATGATGCAATCTTGGCTCACTGCAACCTCCACCACCTGGGTTCAAGCAATTCTTCTGTCTCAGCCTCCAGAGTAGCTGGGATTATAGGCACCTGCCACCATGCCCTGCTAATTTTTATATTTTCAGTAGAGACTCAATTTCACCATATTGATCAGGCTGGTCTTGAACTCCTGACCTCCACTCCAGGGCATGGTGGTGCATGCCTGTAGTCAGCCTGCCTCACCTCCCAAAGTGCTGGGATTATAGGTGTGAGCCACCATGCCTGGCCCCAGAACACTGTTTTTCAACTTTTTAGATAGGAATGTTATGACCTCTTAGAAAGGTCTTTTGTAGACTTTTCTCCAGGTTTCCTGTTCTGAAAGAGTTGAAATAAAATGTACTAATGCTTAATGATAAAAGTGTTCTTCCTGCAGATAGAATCATAACCATAATAAGTAACTTTCTTTTTCAGATATAAATACACATACTTGCATTTGCATACCTGTGCTCACAAGTACACATAGACACATGCCCGCATGACGTTGGTTACATCTGTAGCTGGAAAACATAATTAAACAGTTACCAAACAGTGGTGAATTTCTTCCTTCCCTTCAGTAATGGTTAAAGAAACCTCTGTTTCTTGATTTGACACCCTTATACCTTGATTGCTGAAAATGTTGACTAAAATGTGATTTCTGGTGTAAAATATACCCTAATCAATGAGGACAGAGAGAGGCGGGGAGAGAGACAGAGGGAGAAATGGAATTCATCATTGGCTGTGCATCCAAAATATTTAAAAAGTAAGCATGAGAGGTATCTCATAGCAAGTAGGAAAGGATGCCTCCTTAAACCTTGGGATTTGACATCCAAATCCCAAAGACTGAAGGTTAGAATCAGCTCTTCTAGGATCATGGTGAATAAAGAAAATAATGCTAAAGAAATTGGAGTTGCACAAAAAGAAAATTGTGGCCTCTGGAAGCCTAGATGAGGTAGAGCATTAAGAAGTGGGAGAGAAATAAATAAATATAAATATAAATAAATAAAATAAAACAAAGGAAGTGGGAGAGAGGAGACTGGGGCTCGTTATTCTGCAGTGGAACCTCCCGCTGCCACAACAACAGAGACACGGCAACTTGCAGACCCCACACACACGATTGGAGTTGACGTTGGGTAAAATGGGCCAGAACCTCATTTCTGATGTTTAGTCATTTCAGTTGTGCCCCTAATTTTCTTTCCTCAGTTCCTGGTACATAGTGGATAAACACACACCTAAGTTATGCTAGAGCAGAAATTTCCAGATAAGAAGAGAGCTCATAATTACTTTCATTTCTTAATATCTATGAGCTATTTTGTATAAAGATCATATATTCTTTATTTTGTCTTGTAGTCATGGAAATTCATCATTCTTGGCAGAGTGCTATAGTTTAAATTTTCCCTTATGTTCACTGAAATGTAGGGATATATTTAATCAGAGTTAAGTCACTGTGCAGAGATGAATAGTCTTTAAGACAGACTTACAAGGAGAGAGAGGCCAGAGAGGTTTCAAAAATAATTGTAATTATTTATGGCCTGAATGACTCCCTCCTCTTTACTCATTCATTTAACAGGTATTTATTGAGCACCTATTATGTGTCAGACACTGTTCTAGGCTTCTGGGAAATGTCAATGACCAAATAAAGATCTGTTACCTTGCAGAGCTTACATTTGAGGGGGAGGAGTTAGATGATAAACAATACAATAATAAGTAAATGATACGATAAATGATAAGTTCTGTGGGAAAAATCAAAACTAGAGCACAGTTAGGGAGAACAGGAAAACTGGACTTGGGGACAAAATTGCAATTTTTTATTTTTTTGAGAAAGGGTCTCACTCCTGTAGTCCAGGTGGGAGTGCAAAAGTACAATTATGGCTCATTGCAACCCTAACCCTCTGGGCTCAAGTGATTCTCCCACCTCATTTTTTGATTTTTTATAGAGACAAGGTCTCACTATATTGTCCAGACTGGTGTTGAACTCCTGGGCTCAAGGGATCCTTCTGCCTCTGCCTCCCAAAGTGCTGGGATTACAGGCATGAGCCATGGCGCCCAGCCAAAATTTCAATTTTAAATAACACGTCAGCTGCACTGAGGAGGCTCCCAAGAGGGAAATGCCTTGATTGAGGTCTCCTGGCTAGTCAGGGAGTGGTAGAGTAGGATTTGATCCTGAGGTTGACTTGAATGTCCATGCTTTTTCTCAAGGGATACATGAGAGTGATAGGCGGTCTCAGGAAGGACTTGACCTACTTTAGTTAGCCCTCATTCAGTGAGGCCTAGAGGGTAGACAGGGGGCAGGAGGAAGGCATCTAAAGAAATCTGCCTGGGCACGGTGGCTCACACCTGTAATCCCAGCACTTTGGAAGACCAACGCAGGTGGATCACGAAGTCAGGAGTTCAAGACCAGCCTGGCGAACATGGTGAAACCCCGTCTCTACTAAAAATACAAAAAAATAGCTGGGCATAGTGGCAGGCGCCAGTAATCCCAGCTACTGTGGAGGCAGAGAATTGCTTGAACCCAGGAGGAAGAGGTTGCAGTGATCCGAGATTGCGCCACTGCACTGCAGCCTGTGTGACAGAGTGAGACTCCGTCTCAGAAAAAAAGAAAAGAAAGAAAGAAATCTGAGAAATCTAGGTACTTGGCTGAAGGTTTGGGCTGAGCATAGCTTTTAAAATGACATGGTCTAGCTGGGCATGGTGGCACGTGCCTGTAGTGCCGGCTACTCAGGAGGCTAAAGCAGGAGAATTGCTTGAACTCAAGAGGCATAGGTTGTAGTGAGCTGAGATCGCACCATTGCACTCCAGCCTGGGCGACAATGAATGAAACTCTGTCTCAAAAAATAAATTTAAAAAATTAATTAATAAAAATGACATTGTCAAAAGCTGGAAGGAAGGATATGTAACTAAGGGAAAATATGAAAGGATAGTGAGTCCATAGTATTGTTTTAGAAGAAAAGCATTCGGATACACCTTTCAGAGCTATTAACTCTCCCTCAAAGCACACTTTTGGAGACTAGATTACTTAGAACTGCAGACATGCACAAGGTACTTCTTGAAGGATTTATTTTAGATCAAGGAGATTTAAAAGGCTGACACACACATAGATTTTTGTTGACCAGGTCATATAAAAGCTGTAATTCAGTAATATGTTCCCATTTTTTGGTTTGAAAATTTTCAGGAAAGACTGTTGTGAAGAATTAATTAGTTACTTAGTATATTCTCCGGAGTTTTTGGCAAAAAGAAGAAAAAAAAACCTAAACTAAACAACAAAAAAAGAATTAGTCTTTCATGCAGTGATCACCCCAAGGCTCCTGCATTTCAGAGGATAATGTGTAGTTGAGATGAAAGAAATGGTTTCTACTGAGGAATTTGTTTCACCAACAAAGGGGACTTTATGCAATTGTTTTGTTTGTGAGTTCTGGAATTAATCTTACGGTACCACTACGAACTGGGTAAACTTAGCCAAGTAAATGATTTCTAGACAGAAAAAAGAAATCCAGAACTCATGGAATACATTCTGAAGGACAAGCTCAGTTCTTAAAAACTGTTAGGCCTTATGACTTAGAATCAAAGAAAAATGAGTGTTAGATATCTCTTCCTCATTTCTTTAATGATGACTAAGGCCTGAATATGTTAAGCAATTTGACCAAGGTGACTTGGGTAATTACTTAAAGTGCTAACTCCTTGGCCAGTGCTTATTGTAGTTCAACAGAGTCCCATCATACATACATTGAATTTCTGTAAATTTCAATTATTGCATATGGCAAAAAAGGAGAAAGATACTGGAAAATTTTATTTTCATATAGTTTATCACATATAAAATATTCCTATATACATATTATTATCTATATAGTATAAAATATTCACATATCCATATGATTGTATAGGGTTGTATACATACAATCATGTATAGTCAACCCTCCATATCCACGGGTTCCGCGTTGTGGATTCAACCAACCACAGATTGAAAATATTTGGAAAAAAAAAAACAAGAAAACAATATAACAATACAATATAATATAAATTTTAAAATATGGTGTAACAACTATTTACATAGCACTTACATTGTATTAGGCATTATGAGTAATCTAGAGATGACTTAAAGTACACATGCTCTTTGACTGATGATGGGTTTATCTGGACAGGATTCCATCATATCAAGGAGCTTATTGAGTGCTGGTTGCTTTTGCACCATTGTGAAGCTGAAAATCATAAGTCAGGGACAATTTGTAAACAGGAGGATGTGTGTGGGTTATATGCAAATACTATGCCATTTTATATGAGGGACTTAAGCATCCACAGACTTTAGTATCCTGGATGTAGGAGGTGGTCCTGGAACCAGTCCCCCTTGGATACTGAGGGGTGACTGTATACATTAAGTGTAACGTAAGAGGTTTCCCAGGGGTAATTTTGGCTATAAATGATTTGCATTCCATGTAGAAATTGAAAACTTAATCCCCTCCTAATAAAGCACAATGCCTTGATTTCCATATTCCCTCCATCATTATATTACAGGTCAAACCATGTCCCTCAAACATGACATCATGGTGTAAGAGCCAGATTTGACTCAGTTTAAAATGCATGTGTGATTTTTGTCATAAACACCAGCAAAGTAAAGGGATTCCATTATATTTATTCATAGAGTAGGGTTGTGCTAATTTTGATTTCAGTGGGGAGAAAGGAGCCCCTTGGGCTGACCCTTCTTTGGGTGGTTTTAACTGTCACTTCAGTCATCAAAAGCTCTGCAGGTATCTGATGCGGGGCCTGTGCAGGGTTTCTCTTTTCTCTAGTTCTGACCAGGTGCTTACCATTCCAGGATAGCTCTCCTGCCAGTTCTGCTCTCCTCTCTACCTCACTGTCTTTTTCCTCACTTATTTCTAGCTCCTCTTCCATACCAATCTTATAAATGGGTATACAATCATATTTAGCAGTTTCTGGTCCTCTTCTATGACCTGAGTAGGACCCACTAGAATAACGGCACAACTTCATATGCATGCTTTTTCATGCACTCAAAAGAAACATGTGGAAAATATAGACCATTAGAATCAGTCTGTTAGAACTTTGAGATCCTTTACCGGTCAGCTGGTCCAAATGCCTGATTTTAAAGATCTCAAAAGTGAGACCCAGAGAAGATTTTCAAGGTAGTATAATTTTAATGGCAGAGAGAGTTTCTCTCACTACTCTTTTAGCTCTTACAGAAGTTTCAATAAAGAAACATTAAAGCCTGGTGCAGTGGCTCACATCTATAATGCCAGCACTTTGGGAGGCCCAGGTGGGAGGATCACCTGAGGTCAGGAGTTCGAGACCAGCCTGGCCACCATGCGAAACCCTGTCTCTACCAAAAGTACAAAAAATTAGCCAGGTGTTGTAGCACGCCTTTTCAATCACAGCTATTTGGGAAGCTGCGGCAGGAGAACCGCTTGAGCCCAGGAGGTTGAGGCTGCAGTGAGCTATGTTCATACAACTACACTGTAGCCTGGACAACAGAACAAGATACCACCTCAAAAAAAAAACCAAAATAATATTTTTCATAAAAATTGGAAGCTCCCTCTTGGTGGTTCTCATTTATCTGTAATGTTTCTTCTTATTTTTTTGTGACAGAGTCTCGCTCTGTCGCCCAGACTGGAGTGCAATGGCATGATCTCGGCTCACTGCAACCTCTGCCTCCCGGGTTCAAGCAATCCTCTCACCTCAGCCTCCCAAGTAGCTGGGAACACGTGTGCACCACCACACCTGGCTAATGTTTATTTTTTAATTTTTTTGTAGAGATGGGGTTTCGTCATGTTTACCCAGGCTGCTCTTGAACTCCTGGGCTCAAGCAATCCTCGTGACTCAGCCTCCCAAAGTGCTGAGATTACAGGCATAAGCCACCGTAATATGGTGGCAGAAAAATGTTCTTAAAAATTTAGATCTTTAGTCCTGGACATCATGTCACCTGCATTTGCCCCTCCTGGGCCCCGAATGAAATGTTACACTAATACAACACTTGTGGATTTAGGAGAACACATTGTGGAAACCAGTCAGTTGCTAAATGTATTGCTGAAGCTGAGAATGTACTTATCATAGAGGGGGCAAAAGGTGAAGGAGATGCTTTAGGAGACACCCTGAGACGAACAGGTTTCCACATTTGTATTGGGAAACAGCAAGGGCTTCCTCAGGCTTGTGCTCAAGAGGACAGAAACCTGGCTGAGAGCCACAGCAGGAGACCTACCTTACCTCTTTGAACATGTTAAGACACTTGTAATGTGTGGTCATTGTGGGGAGTTAATTTCTCCCCTGAATGTGACAATGAAGTTCTTATTTATTTATTTATTTATGTCGAGATAGCGTCTCAGTCGCCCAGGCTGCAATGCAATAGTGAGATTTTGGTTCGCTGCAACTTCTGCCTCCTGGGTTCAAACAATTCTCCTGCCTCAGCCTCCTGAGCAGCAGGGATTGCAGATGTGTGCTATGACGCCCGGCTAATTATTTGTATTTTTAGTAGAGATGGGGTTTCACCATGTTGGTCAGACTGGTCTCAAACTTTTGACCGTGTGGTCTGCCAGTCTTGGCCTCCCAAAGTACTGGGATTACAGGTGTGAGCCACCGCGCCCAGCATGACAATGAAGTTCTTTTAAGAGAAAAGAACCTTGTAGCTTCAACAATTGTTAAACAATTGTGATGGAATTTTTAAAGGGGGGAACAAGAGCTGATTCTTGGTTATTGCTATTGCTGTATTGACTGTTCATGGAGGAGATGAGTATGAAACAGTGTTGATTTTTGTTCTTTTTTTTTTTTTTTTTTTTTTTTTGGGACGGGTGACAAAGTCACACCCCGTGGGGTG